>JANHGD010001507.1:187539-201757 GCA_027560375.1 Imantodes cenchoa
GTAACCAATAAACTAAGTTCTTGTTTGTTCCTAATACCTGATACTTAGTCTTTATTTCTAAGGCCTAAAGAAATTCTGCCTAGAAGGCCTGTACTCTAGTTACTGTTGCCTTGAGATTATAGGCAGGGAGCCAGTGGGTGAAAGTTCATCGCTGCTTAAGCAGAAGCTAGAATACTTTTAAAGGGACAATAAAGATTCATACTGAACGAAGGGACACGCTACAGCTCACACCCGCCAAATCACATCAGGCACGATACTACACAACACACAACATTCACACGCAAAACACCCCCTCGCCTCGCAGCTACCTACTCATTGCAGTGTTTTTCCCCTAATTCTCTTTGTATGCAAGAAGACACAACTGGTGAGAGTGATTTACTTTCTTGACAGATTCAAGCTTTCTCAGGAAACAAAAATTGCTACCCCTTCTTTAAGTTAATTCAATGGCCTGAATAAAGGCACAGCTAGGTAATTTTAGAATCTAGACTTAATGGGTATTATCTCAATTGTAAAGCATACAATTAATGTTGTGTGTATAAAATAACACACAGCCCACCCTGGAGAAAGGCTGGTGGGGACAATAACCTGTATGCTATTCCCTTCCATGTTTTGATCAAATATTTTGAAGCAACAATGAGAAGAAATACTCAATCTATTTCTTGCTACTTTAGATACTTGCAAATATTGTGGGTTTTTTTTTAAAGTATTAAATCATTCCCAGCAGTGGGTACTGATTTTGTTTAGAGATGTTGAGGAGGTAGCTTGACCACAAAGATAATGATTTTGTTAAAGTCACATTTTCCATAAAAGTATTGGAGTAATATAAGTATTATTAGAGGACAAAAGTTATATTTGAGAGTGGTCAGCATTCCAAAGCTTTTAAAAAAAATACATTTTGACAACTCTGACATACAGATTTCCTATGTGCATGCAGTCCTCATTTAGCAGCTATCTCAGACGATGACCACTAATGGTTACAATGGGGGATGAAAAAAAATTACTTTGTGACCAATCCTGCACCTTCACAGGTGTGTAAAGCAAAGGAAAACTTGAAATAAGAGCACAGTCACAGTTTCATTCAGCAACCATTTTGCTTAATGGCTGAGTTGCTACTCCCAATTGTGATTGCTAAATGATGACTACCTTATTTAGGAGCATCCAGCAGCCACTTTTCATATCCTAGTTGATTTTAAGTCCAGCGTATTAAAAATGACAAAACAGGTTTCTGTGTGGTTTTCCAGTTAGTTCCTGGACTCTGGGTCTATAATAAGCAATCATTATATTATATTAAGCAATTTCCAATTATTTGCTGTCACATCCATGCTTTTGCTTCTGGTGTGTGATATTGTCATATTAAACTATGATGATGTGTCATCAAATTAGCAACATTTCTCTACAACCCTACAGATGAATAATCTCCATGATGTTCTGTCCCCTGAAAAAGAAGAGGTGGAAGATGGGTTGCTGATTAAATTAAAGACCAATAGCAATGTATTGATATTCAATCCACTGACATTAAACAGTAAATGATTGAACTCCAAAAAGGCTAAGAGATGATGGATAATGAGAAAATATATTAATAAAACGGAAAAAATAGAAAATGCAAATAGGGAAAATAGTAGCATATATATTAACAGATAATAGAATCTATTATAACTAAAAAGCTAAACTTAGTAGGTGTAAGTTTAGGATTAGGTAATCTAATTGTATTATTAATATTAATAGTCTGTTAAAGTATATTGTGAATTTAAACTTTTAAGGATTAGAAATTGTGGAGATTTTGAGATATATTTCTGGGATTGATTAAATTTTGTTAATAATTGGCTTTATTAGTAGTCCTAGATATTTGGGATATTGAAATCATGGTGGAATATTTTTTTCTAAAATATTAAATATTAGTAATTGTAGGGGACAACAAACAAACACAAGGCACAAAGAAATGTTATTTATGTTTAAATGAATTAATGGAAAAAATGATAAAGAATTATAGAGAATGGTATCGTAGAAGTTGGAAGACTAGGATTATGCCTACTTATTTGTATTATTACTGTTAGCATTGTTTAAAAAAGATTTGACCCAGTCAATACACTCTCCACAAAATATGTATGGTGTGAAAAGAAAACTGTAAATAAAACATGAATTTTTAAAAATCCACTGACATTAATGAGTATATGAATGCACCAGCACCATTTAATTGAATTCATCCATCTTGTTGTGGGTTTTCCTCTTCTTGTTCCTTCTACCTTTCCCAGAATTAAAATCTTTCCAGAGAGCTATTCTCAAAGTAGGATCATTTGAGCTTAGATATTAAGTATAGAAAGGTATTTGTTCATTCTTTATTTTTTTACCAAGGAGATCTGGAAATTTGAATAACAAACAAAAGAATTCAAATATGAGTAATATTTAAGTTCAAAAAGTATCTGACTTTGGATTTCTGCATCCACATTTGACTATAAATGTAAAAGGCTGGTTTTCAATTTTGTTGAAGTCCCTTAAATGGATCGCATATAATTTTCCAGGGTTTTTATACATCAGTATGGCATATATTCTTTCCAAATGGAGTCAGGCTAGAAAACAAATGATTGCTGCCTTAAAGCATCTTACATTTACTATTAGATGTTAATAGTATCTTGCATTGTAGCATTGCTCTCTTTAGACTTACACATGTATATGAATCAAAAGATGCTACAAGAGTATTAGAAATGGTATAGCTAAATTGTTTCCTTTTTTTTTTTTTTACAAAAGATATTGATGAATGTGAAAGAGGAACTCACAGCTGCAAGATAAACTTTGCATGTCAAAATACAAAAGGATCATTTTACTGTGAATCAAAGCAACGATGCATGGAAGGATTTTTACAAGATCCAGAGGGAAATTGTGTCGGTGAGTATTTCTATTCCTCAATTAATGAGTTCCAGATGTTATTCTATCACCTGCGGTACATTTAATTACATTCAGTCATCTTTAACGTTATACTGTTTTTCCATTCTTAAATTAATTACCTTTTAAAATACAATAAAATAAGAAGTAAATATTAGATTTTTGAAATATTACAATTTTAACTATGGGCTAGATAAAATCCTATCAGTCTGGAATTTATTGCACAATAAATCAAGACCAAATGAACAGGAAAGGAGGAACAGCTGGAAGATGGGTTGCTGATTAAGTTAAAGACTGATACCAATATATTAATATTTATTCCACAGACATTAATGAATGTACATCACTTCCTGAGCCATGTAAGGCTGGATTCAATTGCATCAATACTGTTGGCTCTTACACTTGTCAGAAGAACCTCTTAATATGCAGCAGGGGATATCATTCAAATGAAGATGGAAACAAATGTGTTGGTAAGAGTCAGATTAAAGAACCTGGTTGTAGATACGGTTAGATTTACCGTCTCTCTTTAATCTCATTTTCAAAGAGTTTTGATACATTTCTGTAAACATGCATGTTCTGAATTCCAATCAATACATAAAAGCATCTGTTGAAAATCTTTGTGGTGCTGGTAAATGGTGTAATGTTCTTTGGCTTACAATGGATGGCCTTAGTTGCCATCCAAAAGAAATTGAGTTATATACATTGCCTACCTGCTAAATCTTAAAATAGACTTCAACAGGTGAGAAACACAAGTCTGCCAAATTCTTGGCAGTGAACAGTGTTACTGATTGCTGTTGCTTTTCACTAGGCAGGGTTATTCATCAGGAAATGTTGACATTTATACTAGGGTTTGCCAAAATAATTACTCTTCTCCTTGTTAATGCCAACAAGGGAAATAAAATCTAAAATAATTATTTCTATGAATTAATATAAGACACATACGTGCATCAATAATATAGATGTTTTAGTGATTCATGCTTCTTCTGTTTCTTATGATTTCTAAAAACTGAAGCAAGCATAACTCAGAAATACACTGAATCATGAGAAATGCCCTTTTATGGATCAGTAAGTTTTACTATATAATACAGAGAATGGGAATAAAATAACAGGTTTTTTAATGGATGTATATAAATAATAAGGCCATCCAGGAACATGCACTCCAAATCGTATGTGAACAATAAAAGATAAATTTTGCAAGCAACATAAAGTGAATATGGTGGGTTCCAAAACTATCTTTTCAAACAATGATAGGAGACATTAGCATTGTAAAATTCATTTTACAGTGAAGTACATTGGGACAAAAAGTTATCTATGTGTATTTGTAGGTACATCCCAAACATTAAATCTTTCCTCATTAGTCTGTTTCATTAGATTATTCTGGAATTCTCTAGTGCAGGGCTGTCAGACTTGTGTCATCACAGCATCATCATGTGATGTATCGTGACTTTCCCCTTTGCTAAACTGGGTGTGGGCGTGGCCAGTGCATGATCCATTCGTCCTGTGGGATGCGAGTTTGACAGCCCTGCTCTAGTGCTTCAATATCTTTCTAGAGATACTGTCTGTGACAGAACTTTACACAATCTTGCAAATATGGACACACCATAACCTTAAATAAAACTATTAATAATGTGCAAATGATTTCCAATTTAGGAAAAAATATGGTTTTTTTCACCATATTCATCCAATGGAGCAGTAGCAACTACAATATTGGAACTCCTTTCTTCAGCTCTGATCCATATCGACATTTGGAACCGTCTGTATTGTTCTGTTCATCACTTCTTCTCTCCCCTCCTTTTTTTTTTTTTGCATATTTTTTTAAAATTTCATTATAAGATAAAAGTATAGAAGAAACAAAAAGTTTAAAAAGGAAAGAGAAAGATGCAAAGAGAGAAGAAAAAATAATGACTTCTGTCTTTCTTCGGTGCAACAGAAATAATAAAATACTAACCTTTTGCTTTACATTTCACATTTTAAGCCATTTCTCCATCACCTTTACCATCCATTCTTCTATTGTGGGAACTAGTGTATCTTTCCATCTTGGTGCATATAAAATTCTCACCATTGTCAACTTATATAGTAATAATGTTCCAGATTTTCTTTCAAATTCTTTATCCATCAAACCTAAAAGGAAAACTTTTGCTTTCAGTTTTACATTTATCTTAAGAAACTGCTGAAAAAAAGTAAAAATCTGATCTCAGTAGTTCTTGGCTATATTTCAAGTCCATCAGAGATTATTAAAAACTACCCTTTTTGCAGTTCATTCCTTATGCATTTTTGACACTTTCTCTGGTTTTAAATACCAATGATACATCATCTTACAGATGTTTTCTTTCAAATTATAATTCAATGTGAATTTCAGTCCATTAGAGTACATCTTTTCCCATTGGCCAATCATTATACTTTAACCAAAATTCTTTGCCCATTGGATCATTAATCTCTAACATATTCATTACCTCCCTCCATCCCACTTTAAATGAGCAACTCCAAGAAATGAAAATAATCAAGAAACTGAACAAACTGTCTAAAATAATAGAAATAAAATTATGCATGATTTAGAAAAAGAGCCGAGGTGGTGCAGCAGTTATAGTGCAGTACTGCAGACTACTTAAGCTGACTGTGTTCAGCAGTTCAGCTGTTCAAATCTCTCCGGTTCAGGGTTGACTCAGCCTTCCATCCTTCCGAGGTAAGTAAAATGAGGACCCAGATTGTTGGGGGTAATGTAAATATATACATTGCTTAATGGTGTAAACCACTTAGAGAGTGCTTGTACTTTAAGGCGGTATATAAGACTCACAAATAAATAAATAAATAATAGTAAATATTCCTTCTTTATATCTTTGAAAAGCAGGTTTATATAATAGTTAGATCAAGTTATATTTAGGCTAGAGAAAAGAAGGTGCTTCTTTACACTCTCTCAACCTACAAAAGTCTCAGTTTTAGAACAAGATTAGTCAGATTCATAACTAAACTCTATTGATTGTTTGTAACCCTGAATTGGGTGAAATTATGTATCATATTATAGGGAACAATTTTTGCTCCAATCAATTAGCTTACATTATGCATCCAAAATCCAGGACTGAATTGAAATTTGGCAAAACTCCGGCTGCTTCAGTGCTGGAAATTGCTAGGGCTTCAAATTCAAATGTAATCTCAGTAAGTTGAATGAATGAATAAAAGCTATTTGGTATTCTGTTAAATCCATCAATGAATATTGATTAGGCAGTATTGATAGTGGTGTAATGCAAGTAGAAAGAGTATACGACATAATTTGTATGTAATAAATCATATAGCTTTCTTCAATGGTTGATGTTGGGTTTTAAACAGCAGTTCAGTTGGGTAATAACAATGTGTTATTTTGGGAGAGTCTCGACTTAGAGGAAAATTAAGAACAGCTTGGCCAACTATCATTAACCAGTCTAGGAATAGAACAGTGCTTTGAAAAATATCTCTGCTATACTAAAGTAGTGGAATGCTGATATTGGTAAAGCTTTTGTGTGTCTGTGTCTGTGTCTCTGTGTGTGTCTGTGTGTCTGTGTCTGTGTGTCTGTGTTAATAGAGTGAAAGCATAAGCAACCAAATAAAAACTCATTGTGGTTCTAATTCTAATCTTCATTTTGCTCATTTAGCCTATCAACTACCTAATTTGGTTAGTACTAGTAAGACTTCCTTAGAAACTTTTGAACTTATAGAAATTAGAGCTTTGTTGTATCTAGAAACTTCATAGTTCATTGTAATATTAATAATGAAAACATTGTGCCTAAGCCTCCTATGCTTAGACTTTAAGCACTCTAATGCTTGTGTGTGTGTCTGTGTGTCTATGTGTCTGTGTTTGTAGAATTAATAGAGTGAAAGCATAAGCAACCAAATAAAACTCATTGTAGTTCTATTTTTTTTCTTTTGCAAGAAAGAATACAATGGATAATTAAATTTTAGATTTGATAAACTTATGTTTCTAGAAATAGATCATTGGGACAGGTTATGCAGAAGAATGGAATTGTGGTTGCTTCTTTTTGCTTAGAGAATTCTCAACAAATGTATTATTTTTAATGCAATAGAGTGGTTAGCAGCAGTTTCTTCCAACATTTAGCTGGAAAACACTAACTGTCATGAAATGGGATGCTCTTTTGACAGAATAATGTACTGAAAGTAATTAAAAGCAGAAGTGATTGGAATGCACAATTTCAAATAAAAGACTTGAACAAATGAATTAAAGGCAACTTATGTTGTTAACTGGCAGATTTAAATTATTATTAAATTAACATATGCTTGCTGAAAAGTGAACAGAGATGCAAAGCGATGGCACTTTAATTTAAAAAATCACTTTTTGATTCAAGATATATTGCTAGGCTCATGAAAACAAGAGTGATTAAAAATATATTAAAAGAAAATATTTCTAACGAAACTCAGGTTTTGTAAATTTATAGTACTGTCGATGTATATGCCATTTATCTATAGTATTGGCCATAGATATGGTATTTGAAATTCTGATTATAAGGTATTTATCTCCACATGAAGTTGTCTACAAGTAAATCCAAGGATCCAAAAGGTTATAAAAATTGTTATCCATGCTCATGATATTATATGCTACTGCCTAGTGTGATGCTAGCACCTGTACTGAGAGCCAATATTATGTAGTAGTTAAGATATTAGACTGGAATGGATGTCATAGGAATTCAAGTATACTTCATCCATGGAAATCTACTGAGTAGAATTAGCTCTGTCTTTTCCGGTTCAATTTATTTCATACAGTTGTATTGCAGTAAAAAATAGGAGAAGGAAGTGCTATATACCCCTTACCTTTAACTCTTGAATGAAAGGCCAGATGTAAATCAAACAATCAATCAAACAAACAAACAAATAGTAAATTAATTTTAAAAATGTAAAGTTTGTTGGGCACATGTGAATGGATGAAAGTATTATCAATTCTCAAGAGTATATAACAATTGCTTGATTGGTATGGAAAGAGATCAAAGAAAGATTTCAATTTGCAATGAAATCTAACTCTGCCTTCATTATTTTACATAATTGAATTTGTTTCCTATTATCTGAAAATTCTGGTTTAATAACAGAACAGAATAATAGAATAACAGATTTGGAAGGGGCATTGGAGATCTTTTTAGTCCAATCCCCTACTCAAGCAGGAAACTCTGTGCTACTTTAGATAAATGGTTGTCCAATCTTTTCTTAAAAACCTCTGGTGATGGAGTAACCACAACTTCTGAAGGTAGATATTGGAAGACTGCTATCATGCCACTCGTAGTCCTTCTTTTCATTAAACTAGGCATACCCAATTACTGCAACCATTCTTTGTATGTTTTATCCTCCAGCCCCTCATCATCTTTGTTGCCCTTCTGGGCACTCTTAACTTAATCCTCAGAATTTCCAATTAAAGGAGGGAAATGGCAAAAGATGGAAATGACATCACCACTAACCCATGGAGGACCACTGCAAATCAAACAGACAGTGCCATATTGCAGGGCTCCCCAACCTCCAGGCCATGGCCCACCACTGGGCTGTGGCTTATGCGGAATTGGCCGCATGAATGGGATGGCTGGAGCATGAGCGCACAAGTGCACAGCTCAACTTGCATTAGCGACGGGCACTTGCATGCATGCATGCTGGCCCACCACTTGTGCCACTCAGTTCCCCTCTCTGCCCCCAATAGCCAGTACACCAAGCTGCAACGGTTGGGAACCATTGGCATATTGGATACATAAATCAATGAGGCCAAAACCATTTCTATACGGTGTTTGTAGTGCAAAAGGACTTTCAGAATAGCCAATCCATAATCTCGATTGACCTCAGTTAACGCTAGTGGTCTTTGGGGATGGGTCTTATTTTAATTCAAATTTTTGATGGCCCGTCAATTTGGGACACCATCTGTGACTCATTCTATCAAGGGTGATCCCAACCCTTTGTCCCAAACAAGATCCTATGAAGGTCAGTCTGGCTTTAGAAGAGCAGAAGAAACAGTGAGGCGAGTGGTGGGGTGAGGAAGGGACATTAGACATATTGTGACATCATCGTACAACCAACATGGTAATGAGAAACACCATTCATGTCATTTTCAAGTGTTGGGAGCAAGACAGCAAGAACAACAAGATGAATTCCTCAGAGTCATTTCTTTATTGCTGTTCACCCATAGACCGGAATCTTGCCAGACTAAAGTACACTCTACATAATTACCAGATGTATCCTGTAAAGGTGTGGGGAGGAGCCTGAGCTTCTTTCTGCATATCAAGGACTCAAGGCTGACTTGCCTCTTAGCTCTTTGGTAAAGGGCCCTGCCCTCCTGCAACTCTGCACCAGATTCCCCCGCATCTAGCAAACATCAAGCCACGATGTAATCGAGGGCTGTGCTTTTGATTTGTATAAGGCAGGAAGGATATCAAGGCCCTGATTTTGCCAACAGGCCTGGGGTAGCCAGAGCGGGATGGAGGCCATCAAGTAGCTTGTTTGATGGCTTGCAGTTGTTGCTGCTGTTGTTGGTTGTTGTGTTTACTCTTTGTATATTTGGTTTTTAGTCTTTGTAAGCTGCCCAGAGTCCACTGAAAGTGAGTGGGCAGCCATATCAATCAATCATTTATTATTATTTTACATATATCTACTTTGACAATGTTTATGCCTATATCAATATTTTCTATCTTGTATGTGCTTGACAAATAAATAAATAAATAAAAATAAATAAATAAATAGATGCTGTCATAGATACTGCCCTATCTTTAAGTATAATTGAAGTGATCCAGTTTCAAATCTACTTCTGTCAGAGAAGCCCAGAGAAGACTTTGGCCAATCACTACCTCTCAGATGAATGATCAAAGTGAAACACATCCATTTCTGCTGGCTACTGCTTCTCTAACAGAGACTTCTAACTGATTGAAGCAAAGGGACAAAATTGGCATATTTTGGCAATTTGAAGTGGGGCACTGCTTCACACTTTTGCTTCAAAGTAGCACTTTGATTGAAGCTCTAACAAAGTGAACAACTCCTTCAAAGATCTGCACAGCTCTTTTAACTACACCCAGCTCTATTTCATTTCATGATGGATTCCAAGGGCATGAGAACAAATTAAAGTTATTTGGCTTTAAGAGACAACAATATATTTATTTGTATTTATATAATGTATATATGTGTGCCAGTTAAAATTTCCAACCCCATTCTTACTACAATATTCTATTGCATTTGTTTTAGTGCATTCTTGTTTGACTCTTGTGGTACCCAAAATTCATAATATCCTATCATAGCACATGATATGGAATGCTATGATTAATGGCCTTTGTGAACCTATCATTCTAACTATGTCTGTTAATATTTTATGATTTAAGATAACTATGTCTGTTAAATATTTTTTAAGATTTAAGATTTTTAAGATTTAAGCACTGAACTCCTGTTCAAGCTCACATGGAATAACAATCCGTTTTTTTAAAATCTCTCCTTTTGTGCTATATTGTTTTTTTTACAGTTATCAAAATAATGCTATCAGAGAATCCAGTCCATGTAGAATATACCAATGTACTGCTATGAACATAAATGGAACATCTTTCTGTATTAAAAAATAATGTGGTATTGGGCAGAGTATATTCTGCTTTACTAAGAAAGATTTCTGATTCTTTGATCAAACTAGCCCAAGAGTATGTGTGGTAACCTACTCTAAATGTAAATGAAGTTGAAAACATGTTGGCAAGAAATAACCAGGGAGGAGCTGTTTCCTTTCTCACAGAGGGAATTGTAGGGGAGCTCAATTATGATTTATTATGCGCACAATGTTAAAATTATGCCAGATACTTTATGGTCAGGTAGGAAGGCAATTGTCAGCAAATCATACTATCAAGGCAGGAAGAAAAAGTAATGTGATTTTATTGCTGCATTTGTCTATGAACTCATGAATATGCATGACACATCAAAGGAGTATTTTCAAACTCTGAAACAGCTTAAATCCAGGGCAACATCCTCTTAGCTTATTGAGGTGTTCATAAAACCTACAGGTTTTATTTATTTTGTTCTTGTTTTTTTCTTTAAAAAAAAGTACACACTTTCACACAAAGACCATAACCTTTTAAAATTGCTTTCCATTATTACAAAAGTGTGTCTATGACTGAGGAATCCATTGAGGTGAGTCATTTCATCACATGCACCTTAGACAAATTCATCTTAGAAATCAGAAGAAGCAATCAGGAAAAAAGAAAGAAAAAATTCTACACATATTTGTAACACCATAATATAAAATCTCACTGATAACAGCTCCTTGAATAGTTTAGTATTTTATATATTTACTTTTTTAAAAATTAAAAACACAGCTATGTGCAGCTATAGTTGTTGAATGCTTTTGATTCGTTCAAAGGTGCTTTTTAAAGAGGCAACTGGACTTCCTTGTTTTTCTTTGAAGATGTTTTGCTTCTCATCTAAGAAGCTTCTTTAGCTCTGACTGGATGGTGGAGAATTGAAGGATTTATATTCCTTGCAGACAGCTGGTCACTTGCATCCTTTTAGAGAGTCCTTGAGGCCCCTTGGGAGTTTGTCTGTGTCCTCAGGGTCACCTGAGTAGTGCAAATGAGTGTGGAGCCTGAAAGGACTGTGTTGTGGAGCTGTGCTTTCTGCAGTGTTTTCTGCCCTGTGTCCCTTAACTGTTGAACAAAGGCTGTTGAGGATGAGCCTGTGTTGTCTGCATCTTAAACTGAAGTGCAAATAGTTCATGTAGTCTGCATTTTTTCTGGAAATCTATTCATACTCCTATACTTGAAGACACAGACAAACCCCCAAGTGGCCTCACTGACTCTCTAAAAAGAATGCAAATGACCAGCTGTCTGCAAAGAGTATGAATCCTTCCATTCCCAACACTGGACAACACTAGATGACTGAACAGTATTAAAAATTATAGTTTTTGCAATCCAGATCTGTTAGCCCTATTCCCTTGGGAGAGGTGGCAAGGAAACGTGCGACTAGCAGGCCAGTTTTCTTACAGTCAATATGTATTTGTTCCCACAGTTAATTTGTAAACTTAAATAGTCTAAGATAGCTCTGTGCTTTGGAAAAGGCAGGAACTAATTTTGTAACAGGAATATATTAACAAAGTTAAAAGCCTTAGCCTATATATGTAATTCTACTCTAATTAGAACAATTAGTCAAAGAGACAGTGCAAAAGAGCTACTAAGGTGATTTAATGCTTACTGCCTTAAATTGTTTTCTGAGGTTATTCTGATCAGTACTGCAAAGTTTCCCTTAGCTTTGCAAAATACCATCCTTTGTACTATATTTTATACTATGTTTTCAATCCATTTACACTCAACTATATAGTACATTGCAAAAAATTAAAAATGTTATTTCTTTGCATACCTCATATCCATTCCTATTTTTGAGATATACCTTCAAGCTTGTCTTATAGTATAATAATAAAGACATGTTACTGGTTCAATAGGCAAATATGTAATGTACAGAAGCATCTACACAAATAATGTTACCAGAAACAAATTGATACAAAATAAGTTTTAAACATGTCCATTTTTTCTTAACATAAGATGCAACAAAGTTGTGATGTAAATGGGAAGCAAGGTGTTTATGAGACATGTAGTTATTATAATTCAGCATCACAAAATAAATGTTATCATCTTATTCATGCAGGGACCTCTTTATTGTGGATCTGAGAAAAATTGAATTATAAGATATGCCTAGATTATACTACCGTAGCTGCATTATTTTTTTTAAAACCAACAATTCCAGAAAGAATGTTAACTTTATATTCTCTTTGCTTTCTGTACAGCATTTTCTATCATTTTCACTATAGAGTTCTGTAGTCTTCTCATCACAGTTCATCTAGAAGAAGACGAATATATATTAAAAAAATAATTAGTCTCCTGCCATGACAGTCTAAAGTCCTTATGTTAATACAGGAAATCAGCAATATATGTATATATTTCAGTGAAATTTTTACTATCATTTTTCTACTAAAGAATCTGCAAAGTAACTTTGCCAGATGTTTGTTTGTTTCATCAGGCATGTATTAGACAACAGATATAAAAACATAATTTTGAATACAGGAAATGGATATAAATAAAAGGGAACATTAGGACAGAGACGGTAGGCACCCTGGTAGGCACTCCCCTTAAAGACCTCTTAGGAATGGGGTGAGGTCGACAGTAGACAGTCTAAGTTTAAAGTTTTACTTGGAACCCTGACACACCAAATACTTAAAATATTTGCCTTAGTTACCTTATATCATGGCCATTCCCCAGCTCCCTTTGTGCCCAGGCATGAAAGTGCTGCAGCAAAAATAGTATGAAGAAACAAAAGTGTTAGTAGGCTGAATCAAAAGGAAAACAAAGAAAAGACAAGGAAAAGAAAAGTGAATGTGAATTGGACCAGTTCCAGAATCTATTGAGGATCTGATGGATTTATTCAGATTTAAAGCTGACTCCTGAAATATTGTATTAAAATATCTTTGGTGCTCTGATAGCTGCCTCATCTTACAGTTGTCAAAGTACAACCTAGAGTATTAACATTTCAGGCAATAACTTTCTACAACCTGCCTTTAGTTTGAGTGTGTGCATGCGTGCATTTTCTTTCACTTCTATTTCATCACCTTTAAAACGTAACTATTTTAAACATTTTAAGATTTTATGGAGGAAAGACCCTGTAATATAAGTTCGTCTCTAGTAGTCACCAGTATAAGCCATTACTGAAAGATTAGAAATGCCTAAAATGGTATTGAGATTGAGTCTAATTAGGACTGAACAGAGTTGGCAGTTTGCTTTTGGCTAATATTTTGTAGAAAGTTAGCACCCACCCTTCTCCTAGAAGAATGAAATGTTTTAGGAAATATTAAAAAGGCAGATTATTATATTTCTCAAAAGGAGAAATAGAGAAACATTTTTAGAGGCAGAAAGCAACCCCCACTTTCCTTAATTGCCCACAGCAGATGTCAGCACTTAAGAGATAAAGAGCTTATTGAAAACTAGATAGCCCTATTCATAGGCAAAGTAAATACTGCAGGCAGAAATCCATTCCAGATAGGATATTTTGAAACTCCCTGCAGCAAAGTCTGAACAAAGACAGAATGATAGGATTAGCCCTCACTCAAGATCCAACACAGGGCAAAGCCACAACACCCTTTCAGAAAAGTCCAAACTTCAACCAAACCTGGGAGGTCAGACAAACACCTAGGATTTGTATTTCCTTTTTGCCTATAAAGCCAGCTTTCACCCCTACATAACCCCTACAAGACCTCATAGGAATCTGGCAACAGCCAATAGAATACATGTTCTTGCACAGGAACAGAAAGCTCAAATGCAAAGCCCAAAGAAGGTATAAAAATCCACCCAGTCTCAACTCCATGTGGTCAGCT
>JANHGD010001507.1:454683-465122 GCA_027560375.1 Imantodes cenchoa
CGCCGTAACATAATCATCCCATCCTTCCTTGAAGATGAGTCAGAAGTGAATCCCGCGAGGTTCGACGCCAGCATTCGCGGAAATATATCTCTGCTCTTTTCTTCCACCCAACACCCCCCAAAACCCCCTAAGTTAGGACCCGCCCTTCACGGTCCTACTTGCAAATCTCATTGAGATTCCCTGTGGAAAAAAGATTTTCGGATCGCCTTCCTGATCGGAAAGCCACTACGGCAGAAAACTAACTCAATAATCCGGTAGTAAAATACAAGCATGGTCCCGCTTGTATTTTACCTGATTATTCAGGTAATATTCTGATGGTTCAGGTAATTCGGGTTCACTTTAGGCTTAAAATTCCTTGTGTGTCCAATCGCACTTGGCCAATAAAGAATTCTATTCTATTCTTAACTCTCAGGTAAATGTGTATAGGGCTGCAGCTCCCATTACTTTTGCTGCAGCGTGATAACGGCATGGCAACCTCTCGGGCATGCGGAAAATGGAAACGAGGAAAATGGAACCTTCCAAGAAATCCCGAGTCGTGTGGAATTTGATGGAAGCGCGTTTGGAATTGGGTCAGTCAGTCACGCTTCTGCGAGCAAAACTGACAGTTTTGACAAGGGGCGTAATAAAAGGCCAATATGGTACTGGTGATGCACTTGGACCGACAATCTGAAAAAAATTGCTTTGCGGTGTAGATGTCTTTTCGACGGATTAGGTGCCCTCAAGTCATCTATGACTACCCAAAAGAAAGAGAGAAAATCGTGATGCTGCTTCATCTGTGATTGCAGCTTTCTTACTGCTATAACTCTGCAATTTGCATATAAGTATCTTGTGGGAGCAGATTTAAAGTAGAAGTCATTTTCTCTACTGAAGTGCTAATTTCAATTTAATCTTCAAAAATTATACTGCATAACTTACACCCACACAATAATTAATTTCTGTATAGCAGATTCAGGGAACTTTAGGCTGCACAAGGGCTGTTTCATAATAGACACAGTATGTGCAATGACTTATGTTCTGTATTTGTGGGCTCACTGTTGGTTGTAAAAAAAAATGTTCAAAGCACATGACTTTAAGGCTTAAATAGTTCCACTGCTTCTTTTCAACAGAGGAACACTGAAATGCTACGTGCTTCTTTCTGTTAGAAGTTTACTTATGCAAAGCATGTGATATTTTATCTGCAGCCCCTTCCTTGCAGATCCCAAGAAAGCAGTCATTCTTCAAAATATTTTTTTTTAAAAAGCAGAAGTTCACATGGGGGAATAGAAGCTGTTAGTTTTACTTCCTTACTTTTAACTTCTTTGTAAAGGGAGCACCATCCTCATGTGTTCTTCCTCTTTTTTTGTCCTCAGCTTCTCTCTTTGTCTTCAGCGTCTCTCTATATTGGGGGTGGTGGTGGTGGTGTCTAATTGTTTATTTGGATGTTGAGATAGCATTAACCGGCTTGGTTTATAATTTCTATAAGGCAATCTACAGGGGATGTTGTAGTCTAAGAATCTTCCAACTCTGTTATTAATACATAGTCAGGAGTAGAGAACATATAATAGGGACAGAATTCAGAAAGGTCCAGGACTGGACAAAAATGTCATTAAAATGTATATAAAGGTAAAATTATTAAAAGAGCCTATCATAGCATGTCCTAAAGATATGTAGAAAATATCTGCATTTTTCAGATAATAAACACAGTAACCAATCTGAAGAAGGTAATATTAACGTTCTATAGCAATGATGGTGAACTATGATACGCGTGCCACAGGCGGCACACGGAGCCATATCTGCCGGCACGCAAGCCATTAACCTAGCAAAGCTCCAGCACGCATGTGTGCGCCAGCCAGCTGATTTTTGGCTCATGTGGAGGCTCTGGGAGGGCTTTTTCGGCTGCCAGATGGGCGGGGGAGGACATTTTTGCCCTCCCCAGGCTCCAAGGAAGCCTCTGGAGCCTGGGGAGGGCGAAAAATGGACCTACAAGACCCACCAGAAGTCAGGAAATGGGGGGGATGTGGGGTCATGCACACATGTGCGTGGGAGGGTGGTATTGAATTATGGCTGTGGGCACTCGCACATGCACGATAGCGTGCGCGCTTGCACTTTCGGCACCTGAGGAAAAAAAGGTTCGCCATCACTGTTCTATAGAAAGCAGGAGACTGAGTTCTAATTCCGCTTTAGGCACGAAAATTGATTGGCTGACATTGGGCCACTCTCTCTCAGCCCAACCCACTTCATAGGACTGTTGTGGGGAAAATAGGGAGAAGATACTTGGTATAAAAATAACAAAGACAGTCAATAAATAAGTAAAGCAAGAGGAAGCAGTGATGAGGGCTCAGTGACCCATATCACTTGGTCATTACATTTACCTTCCAGGAATCATTTTATTAAGCTAAACGTTGAGCAACACCATGGTTGGAGCTGTTAACTGAAAGTAATCATGCTAAGTTTATGAAATAATTTAAGGTGATATCCTCTTGTTCCGGTCCCTTTTTTCACTCAGTCAGTGGTGTTTCCTTAATGAATTTCCTATTTCAGTGAAAATAGAATTGCTATTGAGATTGGTACCAATGTATAAATAATTATGTTGGCTGAGGAGGTGGGATTTTATCATTTGCTCATACATTATTACACAGAAATGAATCAAACATTTTCTCTGAATGGTTTCTAAAAGATACTGAAATTTCAGTTCTATTTTTTATCACAAGAGGGAGCCTGCGTTCTACTTTCATATATATATATGAGAATGAATTCTTACAACTCTGCAAGGAAAAGTACTTTACTTCTAATGTTGGACACAGTCATTTTTAAAAGAATCACAGGAAATAAGAATGAATATCACTTTAGCCTTACACTGTTTAAATACTGCTCATCCATTTCAGTTGAAGTATTAGACTTTTTGCATTGTAATATCAATTTCATATTTTTTCTGGGAAAATTAGTTATATGGTATAGCAACTTGGAAGTCTTATTTTCATTTTACTCCCAGTAAGGGTCCAGGCGGTGATTAATGATTCTTTGTTAAAGGAGGTGGTACCACTGCCTTGAAAGAGTAATTGGTGTACCCCCTTCTTAAGAAGTCATTCTTGAACTCCACAGTATTAGAAAACATTCTTCCAGTCTCCAGTTTTCCCTTTTCAGGAAAGATTGTTGAGAAGGTGGTTAGCACAAAGCTACCAAGGAAGCAGATTATCTGAACTCATTTTAGTCTGGATTAGGCCACGGCACAGCACTGAAACAGTCTTATTCACACTTATTAATGACCTTTGAAGGGATTAGGATGGGGTGATGCAACCATTCTGATCAGGGGTGAAATTCAGCAGGTCTGACAGGTTCTGGAGAACCAGTAGCAGAAAATTTGAGTAGTTTGGAGAACTGGCAAATACCACCTCTGGCTGGGGTGGGAATGGAGATTTTGCAGTATCCTTCCCCTGCCATGCCCACCAGTCCACGCCCACAGAACCGATAGGGGGGAAAGGAGCATTGGTCCTACCTAAATGCCTTTTCTCAGTATAGGTTGCAGGAAAGGCCAGGAATGGGTGGTGACTTTGTTCTTCTGCCTGGAGACTGAGTCATTAATTTATAGCCATGCCCTATTGCCTCTCTCTGGCGTTGCCTCTCTCTCTGGCTCCAGTTATCGACAAAGGCGCAGCTATAAAAAGGCACACTTATCTAGAGGTTAGATGCCCTGACCCCACCCTTCTGGATCCAGACCCTACGATCATTCAAGGGTGGGACTGGCCTATCCTGCAACCTACATGAGAAAAAATGTTCAGGTAGGACCAACGCTCCTTCTCCAGTGAGGTTGCAGGATAGTCCAGGAATGGGACATACCAAAGCTGGCATTCCTAAGGACAGATCTCCATTAGGGCTGGATCTTCTGATGCCCGGAGAATCTGCTGGAGCACTCTCTGGCCAAAGGAAGACTCGGCCGAGGCAAATACATCCAGCCAGTAATGCCGAATAAACAGCATAGGAGATGACCAGGTGGACGCCCTGCAGATTTTTTCCAGGGAGGCCTGGGTAGACCAGGCTGCGGTGGATGCGGCGCTCCTGGTTAAGTGAGCGGTCACCCATCAAGGTAACGGGAGAGATTGGGCCTGGTATGTGGTTGCAATGCAGGCCCGTATCCATCTGCCGATGGTAGACGAGACCACCTTAGATTTGAAATTAGGAAGGAGATAAATAGTGCCTCTGAACGCCTAGAAGAGGCTGTCCTCCTGATGTAAACTCAGAGGGTCCTCCTCACATCCAGCATGTGCCACTTGCATTCCAGGGCATGGGAAGGTCTAACACAAAAGTTGGGCAACATTATCTCTTGAGCTTGATGGAACCATGTGTTGACCTTCGGTTCGAATGAAGGATCCAGTCTTAGAATGACCCTATCCGGGTAAAACCAGCAGAGGTCCTGTGATGGAAAGGGCCGCCAGTTCAGATATGCACCTGGCCAAAGTGATTGTGACCAGGAACACCACTTTCAGAGTCAAATTATGGAGAGTAGCTGCCCTGATTGGCTCGAAGGGCTCGACAGTTAGGGCCTGCAGGCCCTTTGGCAGATCCCAAGAGGGATAATCGTGCACTACTGGTGGACAAAGGGTCGCTACTCCCCATAGAAAACTACGTATATGGGGGTGATGGGCAAGAGAGTCTTGTCCACTGCTAGGTATTACTGTGGCCAGGGCTGCTACCTGTCTGTAGAGAGTACAATAGGCAAGGCCCATGTCTAGACCCTCTTGGAAGAAGTCCGGTACATTGTGAACTTCCGTGTGGGGACTAAAACATGGGGGCAGTTGACAACCCAAAGGGAAGGGCCCTGTATTGCAGTTGTTGTCCCGCATGGCAGAACCTAAGGTATCTGCGGTATCAGATGTTAATTGCGAGGTGAAAGTAAGCCTTGGTCAAATCGATGGAGGCTAAGAATTGCCCCGGTCTGATCCCCTCCAAGATCGACCGTAAAGAGCTCATCTTGAACCTCTTGTACACAATGTGGAAGTTGAGGTTCTTAAGGTCCAGGATCGCTCTCCACCCCACCCACCCCGAGTTCTTTGGCATAATGAAAAGAATGGAGTACACTCCCTGTCTCCGCTTGGTCACAGGGACTGGCTCAATGGCCCTGATGTCTAAAAGATGCTGAATTGCAGAAGCCTTTAGTTGCCTTTTAGTTAAATTAATGGAGACAGGGCATTGCATGAAGTGTTTCGGGGGGCTAGAGAAGAACTCTAGAGAAAGACCCGAATGGATAGCCTCAAGGACCCAGGTGTCAGAGGTTCTTTCCTCCCACATGTCTACAAAGAAAGCCAATCAACCCTCTATGGGGAATGAATTGCTTTTGTCGCCTAAACTGCTTCCCCCTGCCCCCCTCCCCCGGAGCATCTGGCCTGAAAGGGCTGCCTGGGCTTGTTGCGGGAGTCAGGTTGGTCTGCTGGACGGACTGCTCTGCTATACTGGTACCGCTGAAACTGGATGGTATAAGTTGAGCAGCTATATAATTGTGATAAATAAATTAAGTATGTGCAGAATTCTACTTAAACTATTTTATATTTGGGCTGTGAAATGATAAAATCGGCATAAATATTTCCCAGTTGCAACAATAAGATAAGAAATTACTCATAAAAATCTCATAGTTAACTATTTGAAAATGGAATGCTTTTGTTCTCCGACTGCAATAGTTTGAATCTGCCATTTTGATTGATGGAAGCTGACTCAACAGGGAATGACAATTCGTCACTATCCAATAATAGATTTCTATTTTTATTGTACATAATCTTGTTCTGTATCTTATATAGTGAAATATTAATAGGATAAAATAATTCAAATTCTTGTTTTTAAAATTACTCAGACTGCATTTTTCAAATATTTGTTTGCCATACAAAAGCAGATTGTATGACATTTACCCAAAGATCAAGTAAGTTCATAAGTAATGTTCTTGCATCATTCATTTCTCTAATAATTTTTCAGATAGGCAACCAGTTGCTTCAATTTTATTACTCAGCATCTGAAACTGAGAAGGAAATTTTGTCCCAGATGTATTCTAGTAAGAAATGCGAACCTTGATCCAAAGTTTTCTCATTCAAATCATAATTCTGTTAAATGCTTCATTAACAATTTTCAGTATGTTTCTTGTAACTATTTATCAATGAAGGTATATTAAACTTCTTATGTAATTGAGACTCTAAGTAAGGTTTTGATTTCCATTTTAGAAATGAATGAACTGAAAGAGAAAAATGACTCTAAATTTCATTTTTTGTTTTTCACAAAGTTGAAGTAGGACTTTAGAAACTTACATTCATTGTAACATGAACAAAGTGAATTTGTCATTTAAATAAGAGCTTTGTCTCTACTAAGCGTGGAGTTCAGCAAAGCTGATAATTTTACATATTGTAAATGGAAAGAAACTTATTCCCCTGACACCGAGGAATGAATTCAGAACATGAATTCATTATCTGTGCTAGAATCTTTATAAAAACTTTATTTAAAATCTTTATCTTCTAAAAATAAGAATTTAAAGTAGTATGTTTCCATTTGGTCTGGGTTTAATTTTTAGCTTAAGGATTGAATTAGTTCACCAATACTACACAGGTAAAATATTAAACATTTTCCTTTGTTTAGCTAGTTTCCCCTTTTTTCTTTCTTTCTGTTGATTTCTTTTAATCTCCACTAATATAATTTTTTACTCACTGTATAACCACTAGTGAGTTCTTTTCTGGCCATGTGGTAATCTGAATTACTCTGTTAAAATAATTTTTAAAAATAAAATATTTTAAAAAATATATCCAAATTTGCAAGTTATCCTAATGCTCTGGTAATTGACATGGGCTGCATATCAAGTTGAAATGATAAAATCTTAAGCAGTAATCATTGGTCATTTGTAGCAGTTGTTTCCGTTCCACTGATTGACATATCAATAACATTCCCATACAAATGTCTAATATTCCTAGCATTTCTTTCTCTTCATTTTCATCCTGAATCATTTCATTGCTTTTAATACCATTAATTCTGCCAGAGACTTGCTCAACCCTCTTCATCATTTTACTTCCATCAAAATAATTTTGAATTTTCTCTGCCTCTGTTAATCTTTACCGTTCCTTACTCTCTTTAATTACAAGGTTTGCAACCATCTTTTTGAATAACAGACATTATTCCTAATTTTTCTTCCAGGAGTTATTAGAGGAATCAATACTGGCATGTTTGTCCACTATGCCATATGTTCGTGCTGTTCTAGGCAAGCTAGACTCCATAATCTAGACCCATGATGGAGAACCTATGGCATGAGTGCCACAAGTGGCACGCAGAGCCATATCTGCTGGCACTCGAGCTGTTGCCCTAGCTGAGTTCTAGCGCGCATGTGCGCACCGGCCAGCTGATTTTCGGCTCTCACAGAGCCTCTGGGAGGGCGTTTTCACCCTCTGGGGGGGGGAGGGCATTTTCACCCTCCCCAGGCTCCAAGAAACCCTCTGGAGCCTGGGGAGAGTGAAAAATAGAAGTCAGGAAATGGGCCATTTTCAGCCTTCGGAGGGCCTCCTGGGGGGTGAGGGAGGCCATTTTCATCCTCCCCAAGTTCTAGGAAAGCCTCTGGAGCCTGGGGAGGGTGAAATACGGGCCTACTGGGCCCACCAGAAGTCAGGAAATGGGCCATTTTCAGCCTCTGGAGGGCCTTCTGAGGGTGGGGGAGGCCGTTTTCATCCTCCCCAAGCTCTAGGAAAGCCACTGGAGCCTGGGGAGGGTGAAAAATGTGCCTACCGGACCCACCGGAAGTCGGGAAATACATGCGCGGGGGAGTGGGGGAGGCGTGCACATGTGCAGGGGAGTGGGGCACGGGGCATTGAATTATGGGTGTGGGCACACACACATGCGTGATAGCACACACACACACACACACGTACTTTCGGCACCTGAGGAAGAAAAGGTTCACCATCACTGACCTAGACTCTTCCCTGTAAGCCCCCATCATGTGAACTAGTTAGCATATAGGTTGTACTGACATGACAGAGTATTGCCAACTGTGTTATGAAATATAAGAATACAGAGCCATTTTCCAATGGTTATTTCATGTTTAGAAACAGTTCTGGGGTTCCAGTGCTATAAATTATTGGTAACAAAGACCATGTGGCAAAGTCATTACAGAAGAGTGGTGTTCATATCAACCTTGTACAGCTTGCAAATAATTAAACCTCCCTTTTATCAGCCTCTTAATCTGTTTCACTGAAACGTGTTTTCATTTAAGCAATACAGATCCTCCCTTGTCCCGAATTGTTAAGAACTAGAATGGCTAATGTTGAGTAGAGATAAGCAAAGTTTTGAACATATTGAGGGACAACTGATTTATTTGGAATTATTGCAATTATTAACTGACGATCCACAATTACTGCTAAAGGTGCTACATGGCATAGGGAGGTTTTAATTGTTCTGTGATGACAATGAAATATTGGGCATAAAGTGCAGTGTGATCAAAACAGACTTTTTCATTTTCTACTTAGCACTGAAAATATTCAGGGTTAGACCAAATAGAATCTTAGACTCCTTTCAATATTGTGTAGAATTGCAAAGTAATTCTTACTTTCCTTGAATTGAACTATGAGGAATCTGGGGTAGTAGATTATATTATATAAAGCATTGTAATCCAGAGCAGAGAACTAAATTTTTGGGAAATTCAGTCACATCTTTAGCAGAGAACTCAAATAACAAAACCTGCAAAAACCCAATAGTTCCACAATCCTTCTTTAAACAACCAAGAATCCTCTTTATTTTTTGTTATCATCAGATTTTGCATTTCTTCCCCCGCCTTTCAAGTGACTTTCTAATCTGAAAGTGATAATTAACACAGCCTGGTGTATGGTATATCAAATAGCATACTGTATTGTTGCATTTATAAATATTTTACTTCAGAGTTAATACTGAACAGCCAGTACATTGACATCTTGCTGTTAGTTTTTAACTTATTTGCATGTGGAATATAAATATAGTATTCTTTTCTAAACCACATTACATCATAACTTTCTTTGATACTCATTCTGCTTCTAGGGAGAGGTCGATTTTACGTGGTGTATTATTTCCTTCACTGTGGGACATGTGTTGATTAGGCTCTTGCTTCATTTCACTTGTTTTCTGGAAAAAATCGAGTACCTCTTGGCAGAAATATTCGTCAGGAAATCCACCAGAGAAAGAAAATGCAGGACACTCCAGCTTGAATGCTTCAGGCAGCTCATTGGAACTTGCAAGAGTTTCATCAGAATTAGAAGAGATATAATTATTAATGCTGATGCCTTTGATCAAATCTTTGAAATATTGCCCAATAGAAATATGACAGCCATTTGTATCTTGTTGTATAACCTTTCCTTCTGTAAGTTTCTCTAACTTGCTTCTAAATATTTTATCTTCTTGAAGAAAACGCACCGAAGAGGTATGCTGTTCCAAAAAGGCTTTCATTTGATGATAAAGGTGGGTGGGGACTTGAAGGTCATTTGCTAAGAGCTGCAGCTGTTCTAGTTTTGTAGAATAATCCTTGCATAGCTCCCCTTTCAGCTCAGCCATTCTGCATCTGATACCTTTGATTAGGCTATTCCCTACAGCTTCAATCATAACCTTGACACCAGAATTGGTATACGCAAGTTCATTCATCTTTATTTCAATTTCCTGTCAAAGTATAACATACAAGAGTTTAGAAACAAAACAAAAAAAACACTAGTTAGAGCAATTTAAATATTTGAAAGGGAATTCTGAATACTTGTTCTATTCGGGTAATCAAAACAATGATTGATAAATACCTTTGGTGACAAAATTACAAAGATATTGCAGCTCTGATATTGTAAGATAGTTTGTTAAGATGTTTTCTGCACAAATGAAATGCAGCACGTCAAAGGAATTCCTACTTTCAATTAGGGCTTCATATATTTTGACTGTGTGGAAGTCATCTTGAATATGACATAATTGAATGACAATGTGACTGCCATTCTAATATACAACGTTGACTAATACTGGCAAAATTTTATGATACTGTTATTATATCCTATTTCAAAGACCATAGTAGTAAGAAATTTAGGAAATATTCTTTATGAACCAAGATAAAAACATATGAAGTTGAACTACTATGACTCCACTGGCACAAATAGAAGTGGATATACACTCATAATTTTCCCATAACCACAAACTACAGGTAGTCCTCAACTTACAATAGTTTAAGTGACTGTTCCAAGTTATAACGGCACTGAAAAAAATGACTTATGATCATTTTTCACACTTATGACCATTATAGCCGCCTCACAGTCATATGATCAAAATTCAAATGCTTGGCACTCCAACTATATTTATGATGGTTGTAGTGTCGTAGAGTCATGTGGTCCCTTTTTTGCAACCTTCTGACAAGCAAAATCAATGGGGAAGCCAGATTCACTTAACAACCATGTTACTAAATTAACGACTACAGTGATTCAATTAACAACTGTGGCAAGAAAAGTCAT
>JANHGD010001511.1:88132-101084 GCA_027560375.1 Imantodes cenchoa
ACCAAGGCATTGTAAAGTGGTATTAACACTTCGCGTGATCTTGATTCTATCCCTCTGTTAATGCATCCTAGAACTGTTGACCAACTCAGTTTTGATCCGGCAACAGTATAATTGCCTTCATTCGTGAAACTTGGTAGTGGTTATATTTACCGCTTTATCCCGATAAAAATAATTATACAAAATAAAAATGGATCATATGGCACCCTGAATGTAAACTAGTTATTCATAGGAAAGGTTTTTAGACTACCAGAAGAAGAAATGGCAGATTCAAGACAGCTTCACTGAAAGTGGAGCCAACACAATCATGGTTTTATTTTAATAATTGATTAATAATTAACTGATTAATTTATATTAATATTAAATTTCAAAGTATGATAGAACATTATTGATTTAATAATTAGTTAATTATTAAAATCAATAATATTCTATCAATAATATTCTAAAATACTTTAAAAATAGAATGAGTTCGGAATTCTTGTTATTTTGTTTGCTAGACTACTTTCAGAGAAGATTCCAGTGACAAACTCAGTTACCAGTCATCAGATAAAAACCTGTACACAATGGATCTAATACAAAGAGAGACAGACAATAAATCTGCAGGTGGATGTATGAAACAGATCACAGAACCTTTTCTTGTGAATCCAACAACACAATCTCCTCAGAAACAAGTTGAACGTGAAAGCATAAGCATGTGGAGAGAATCTCAGCTAACACCCGAATTTTCACACTGTACAAAAGTAAGTTCTAGATTGCCACTTGATTCTACTGGAAGGATTCATTGCATTTGTGAAAAAGCATCGTTTTCAGAGATTTAGTAGATCAAATGGGACTAAAGTTAATGGTGTTTTCTGTCGTTCTGCCTTTTGATCTAGAACAGGGGTGTCAAACTCGCGGCCCACATACGTCACTTGCTGGCCATGCCCACACCCAGTTTAGCAGAGGGGGAAAAAGTCGCGATATTCATGTGATGATGCTGTGGCGACGCAAGTTTGACACCCCTGATCTAGAAGAATCAAATATAACATAAGTTGGGGTTGTATGGATTGTATACACTACTTTGTGACACAGCTTGCTTTCTAAGAACTGAGCTGTGAGTCAACATAGCACTTGCTGTTCAAGAATATTGTTCTATATAGGACAGAATCATGGGTACCTTGTGGAGTGATCCTGCAAGGATCTCTCTAGAGAGGTGAGATTGTGGATTCATTAAGATGTAACCCCTTTTTGGAGACTAATATGGAATATGCAACATGGATCAAAATTGATTGTATAGTTAGACAGAGCACGTCAGCTGAATTGTACAACTTTCAATACCTGGAACCCAAACTGTTGCAATGTGCATTTGGAAGGCACAAGATTGGACAACTCTAGTTTTTAAAAAAAATATTGTGTGTGTTTGCTGCCAGTTGTGAAGGGTATACTTCCTCGGCGCAGTTATTTTAGTAAAGCACTGTGACACTTTTTTGTTGTTCGCTTATTTTGAACAGAAACAAGTTCTTTGAAGAATGTTACAAATATGCAGACTGTCTAGCAGGCTGTGGTTTGTAAACTACACAGAATCCTACTATGTTTTCCAGAAGTGACTTTTATTTTCTTCTCACCAGGATCAAGAGTTCTTGATGGAAAATAATAACTTAATGCTTGCTGGCCTAGATACAAATAGAAACAAGTTGGAGAAAATGATTACCATTGCAAAAGGCAATTCAAGCTTAGGTAATGTACCTCACGTAACTATGCACATCATTGTTCTTGCAATCCTTATTTCTGCCTAGTTATTCATGAAGGAAAAGTAGATAATATTCTTTTAAGTTGCTTTAATAAAAAGCAAAGATTTTTATATATGATCTCAATAATAATAATATCATAATTATAGCAATCATGTCAATGCATTTTCCTTTCCATATGAAGGCAGGAACAGTCGGGAGAAGATAGATCTGTATTGTTATAATGATAAAGCTTCCAAGTAATTTAATTACACACACACACACACACACACACAGAATTGTTCCAATGCTGGAACTATGAGCTTTTCGCTATATAATGATGCCAAATCTGAGAACTCTCTATTTGGAAAATTTTAACTTTTTTTTTTATCTTGGAAGTGTTCAGAAGCACAAAAATATTGGCCATATTCAAATATGGGATGGATGAAATCCTTCACTTGTGTGCTTTGTAATTCATTTCTGTTCAGAACAAATCTATAATTTCTTCATCATTATCTCATCTTGATCCTCTTTTTTTTCCTCTTTGCTGACTTTTTTTTATTAAATTAAAAATAAGTTCATTGCCTTTTCCTTTTATGTTCTCCACTTCTTTCTTTGAGGCCGTATGTTAAAAAAAAAGCAGATCTCATCTAATGAAGTAGCTTTTTAAACAGAACAGAAGGCATTAGGGATTCATCATCTTTTTTATCTTAACCGTGAGCTTATGCGATGGAGGTAGCTGTAGACCTGAAGACACAATCTCATATGCCAGCCTCAGCTGTTACCAGTTTTTTTTTGTTGTGAGAATTTTCTAGCTGGTGTTTTTTGACCTTACATGTTGACTCCTCAGACCTACCAATATAATCCAAATTTTTCTTTAAGTTATGAAAAAATCTGTGGAAGTATGCGTATATTGGCAGAAATACAGATAAACATATAAATAAAAACAATTTCAGAAAATGAATGTTATTCAGTGTAGGTTCAAGTCAGATACCATGTTTCTTATTAGTGCTAAACTTTTTTTTTTCTCCATAAGGGATGACAGTAAGTTCTAATAAAGATGGCATGGGAATGATCGTTCGCAGCATTATCCATGGTGGTTCCATAAATCGTGATGGACGAATTGGTATTGGAGACTGTATATTGTCCATTAATGAGGAACCTACTGCTAATTTAACTAGTGCCCAAGCACGGGCCATGCTGAGGAGGCATTCTGTCATTGGACCAGATATAAAGTAAGTTGGATGTTGTACAGATTGGTAGATTTACAAATACAGTATGCATCAATTATATTGTCACTGCACTTGTGTTTTTTTTTTAATTCCATGATTACGTTTAATTCAGTATCTTAATGAAGTTTCAGTATTAAACTGGATTCTACATTGATGGAAGAAGTTGAAATGTCTTCTGTGAATCACAACCAACTAATGAGAGTTCCAAAATTGCAATCCAGTATGGTAGTTTGATTATCCCATTCACTGGTTTGACATAATTTCATGGACTCAAATAAATACATGGAATTTGCCAACCATTTGCAATAAGGGAGAAAATGTTTGCCCTTATCACTTAATCTTACAAATGCATAACTATAATGAAAAAAATTGAACTTGATTAAAAATAATATTAAACTAAATCCTGAATTGGCTTCTAAAAATTAAAGCTTAGCAGCTGTTCCTTAAAGCTGTCAATGGAATTGCTATACCTGAAGAACATTTACCTTCAATGTCTAAGCAATGGTGAAGGTTGATGGAATATTACAGCATGAAATCACCTTTGGGAAGGAAAATAGTTTGTTAGATGAAGGAGGGTGGTAAATAGGGCAGAAAGGATCAAACCTCTCTTCTTTATTTCCAGTTATTAGTAGCATTAGAGTGAGAAAGAATTATATGTTGATCCATGAGACAAAAGGGAATTTTGACACCTTTTTAACTTGCTTTCCTGGATTCCTGGAAGAAACAGTTATAGTATTTGCATGGGATTTAAATTAGATTTTTTTTTGGTTCAGGCAAATCAACTGAAAAACATTGAAATTTTATAAATAAGCTTTGATCTTTTACCTCAAGTGATTAAAAATCTTTCAGTAGTGGAAAATGGTGAATATAGAAATTATGATACATGACATTATAACGGAATGCTTTCTCAATATATATTTTTTACAAATATTAGGAAGAAAGCTGTATTTTAAGTCATTTACGGGATATAATGTAATGTAAAATGCCACCCAATTGTAATGAACTTGAATGATCTATACCTATTAAAACAGTACTCCAAATGCCTGAGACTTAAATTGCAGGTACTGTATCTTGCACCCTAAATTAGCAGTTCAAATTTGGGTTTTATACGCAGACAAAACTTTCTATCAGTCCCCCAATTTGAATATCAAGCTCAGCGTAGTTTTTTCATAATAATTGTGCTTGGGATTATAGTTTATAGTAATGTTTTTTTTCTCTCTCTCTCTCTTATCATCTTTTCTTCCTTCCCTTCATATATAAACTATTTTTTCCTAAACAGAAAAACAGATGTATAGCATCATCGGGATATCTGTGGCTTCACTTCTCCCTGCACCTTACACTTCTTTAACAATATCTAGAGACTTTTGCTTTTAGCAGTAGTTATAACAGCTGCCTCTAACATCTGCCAGATAATTACAGAGCTGATTCAGAATTCACCTGCCTTAACCGAACGTGTGGAGATGAATCTCTGATCAAGGAATAAAAGATTGATTGCGGTTGCATTTTTCATGCTCGTTAATAATCATTGCTATACACTCCAATAAAGAACAGATGCTTTCTGATGGGAGGTGTGGATAGAATAGAGGTGGAGAGGGGGAAGAGGAAAGTAAGCAGGAGTGCACACTTTTAAATACGTGTGTATACATCTCTCATTGAGCAGAAGTCACTGACATTTGTTAACAATATTGTAAAAAGACGCTGCGTCGTATGCTTCGCATTCTAGATCTTCTCCAACACCTGCTGATGATCAGGCCCTCTTTTATGTGTGAGTATTGGCGATTCAAAAGCTCATTATAGCTCTGTGTTCCAACTTGTCTGTTCATTCATTCATGCTTTTATAACATCAGAAGTAGCTGGGATGTATCCAGATATAGGTGCCACATAATGTACACAGACACACAGATGCTTTCAACCAATTAAAACCTATTACTAGATGAGATTACCTGATTAATTATTCAACTATATCAAATCCTTCAATTTGTAGGTATATTTGGAGAGTTAAGATGAATATCATAGTTTTTAATCGGTTAAAAACACGCATTCATCTTTTAAAGATACGTTTATAGAAGCCAAGTTTATGGTTTAGATTGGAACAGGGAACGTGGGTTCTTCCAGGCCACGGCTGTCAAACTCGCAGCCTATGGGCTGGATGTGTCATGCTCTGGACACGCCCGGTTTAAGCAAAGGGGAATAAAGTCCCAGTACGTCACGTGATGCTACTGTGATGACTCGAGTTTGACACTTATGTTCCAGGCCTTGCAGAACAAATTTCTCAGTCTCAACCAGCATCACCAATGATGTGAGATATTGAGAATTATGATTAGCAATTCCTGAAGATACCCAGGTTTTCCACCCCATCTTATTTTTCAGACAAGACTGCCAAATATTAATCAAATTTTCAATTTCTTTTTGTAGCTAAGCAGTCATGGATCAGATTAATATGTGGTTAGGGGAATGCCTTAGAATCCTTTCTGTGTTCCTTTGACATTCGGCTCAAAAAAATGCAAGCTGTAAATTATTTAGGATGCAGTCTTGTGGAGCATGATGGGTTGTGCATATCTTTGATTTGAAAAGGAGAGAAATCTGTCTTAAAACAGCCATAATGTAGAAACAAAGCAGAAATATCCCTGTTTCTTTGGCATCCATATTTCTTCCATGTATCCATCAGAGAACTGGATATCTTGAAGCTATTTCCATTCTTACAGGTGGATGGCTGAAATTTGGCACAGTGCTTTCTGGACTAAAAGTAAAATCATGTTTCATTCCCTTCTTTAAAAGATACATATTTATTCAACAGTTGTTAGAAAACAATTGCCTTCCTGATAGCTCTTACTAACTTTTTGTTTAAACGCCCCACTATTTTTGCTCAATGTTTCTGTTGATAATTGTAGCACAGGTAACTCAGAGGTTACATATTTACCTCTGTTTAGTCTCATAGTTACAACATAGAATAGGGGAAGAAAGAATCAATGCTTATGGACTTTCCACACTGCTAAGCTTACAATAGGAAATACATGGAACACAGTTGCTTAACTGACTTCAGCTCTTTTTATGCCACATTGTGAAACTCCATTTTAGTTTAGAAATCCCAGCATCCTCCATATATTTATTCTGATGCTATAATATAGCTTTTCAGATTCCATATGTCTGGGTTTTATCCTATTTGTTCAATTACCATTAGTTTAAGAAAGATCCATATATAACGTGAATTATATCATGCGAAGCATCAAATTCCAGTGCATTCTTTAAGTATTGTTATGTTTTCAAGTTTTGCTTATCGTTGACACAGCCATGTACTGATGTCTGGATTAATCTCACTCTTGTATTTTCAATATTGCTTACATTTTCTTTTTCCTATGCTCTCACTAAATGAATCTCACTTCATTATTAAAATTGTACTGTGGTTTATTTTAAATGTGATCAGCAGTTTCTTTATTTGATTTCTTTCCTATCGTAGTATGCATAAAACACTTTGTCTGCCTGTCAAATCATGCATGTTTTATTTCTTTGTCTGTTGCATGGTATATAACATTTACATCACTAACTTCTCATTTTAAGTTGGTTCAGGATGAAAATTACTCTTGTCTTCACTACCTTCTGAAGAATCAATGTACAATCAGTTTAATCCTTGATCACTTTAGATTAGTAGTCTGTGTTGCTAGCTGTGAATTCTGAAATCTCTCATTTAATAGATCCTTCTTTCTATAGTTGCTTTTAGCCAGTAGGAATTACAAGTCAGTTCTGCTTACTTGGCAACAGTTCTGCAGCTATTTCCTGCTTAAGTCAAGTATTTTGGGAGTTACAACGAATATCCTAGATACTGCAGGGAAATGCAGTTCTAATAATACAGCTATTTCTCATTAATGACTATTTAAATGAAGTGGTTGCTAAATGAAGCCACGGCTGTGCTTATGATCTTATTTCAGTTTCCTTTTGCTTTAAGGTTCTGCAAAGCTCACAAATAGACTTAGAAAGTATAAGGCTTAATTGTAAAGTTAAAGAAGGCAGTCACTAAATGAGGACTATCTGTAATGATTTTTATTTCTGAGCTGCCAGAGATTACTTTTAGTCCAATGTGCTTTCTTTTGGTTCAGTTTAGTTTCAGTTTAGTAGAACATTGTTGAATGATACTAATTTAATGCAATTTCATTCATAACTTTTTAAAATTCATAGTCTCCTTCACTATTATCCTAGTTACATTTTTCTCCTTTTAAAATATAAAAATGTTTTAAAACAGGAGTATCAAACTGGCGGCCCACAAGCCAGATGCGTCACGCACAGGCCACACCCAGCTTTGCAAAGGGAAAAACATCATGATATATCATGTGACGGCAACGTGATGCCACAAGTTTGACACCCATGTTTTAAAAGAATGATGTTCTTTCAATTGTGTCAATGTCTCTTGGGTGCTATCTAGTACTTTGCTTCCTTTATAAGGAACTATGTAATCTGGAGATAATCTTCATAGAAAAGAGACAGTATTTTGGCTACAAATATTTCACATTTATTCATTGCCTGTCAAAAGAATAAAAGAACAATAAAACTCTTTCAAATTTTAAAATGTCACGAAAACGTCTACTTCAATTAACAGTTAAAAACAACGTAAAATAGGAAGTTTTAACCTCACAGGAGTGAGGTTTAGTCATAGTGAAATTTTTGAATATCCCGTTACATCTATCAATGAAAGTTTACCAATTTAATTTGAAAAATAAAAAGGTTACCTAGCAAACGTTTTAGCTGGTAGGAGGAATACTACATGTTTGCTCAAGGTTTCCAGATTGAAGAACGAGGAAAAGTTCAGAGGATTGCCTTTAATCAAAGATAAACATTATTAGATTCAGTTAAAGAAAAGACACTGTTTCTAGACAGTGAAGTTGCAGTGTGTTGATTTCACAGCACAGAAAGCACATTATAACTGATATGATCATGATATGAATAGAATAGAATAGAATATTAGAATAGAATAGAATATTAGAATAGAATATAGAATATAGTGGTTTTGTAGCACAGTGATTAGTGTGCAGTACTGCAGGCTACTTCTGCTGACTGCAATTTGGCAGATCGGGCAACATGCTGACTCTGTAAACCACTTAGATAGGGCTGTAAAGGCCCTGTGAAGCAGTATATAAGTTTAAATGCTGTTGCTATACATTGACCTGCACGGTTTGCATTTGGTGCATTCCCAAGAAATGAAAAGGAGACTTTCTGGAAGAAAGAAGGAGAAGGAGATATTTGTGTGATGCCACACTGCGAATTATAGCTTTAACAATCTCTTATTGCTCAATACTGAACTATATCCAGACATCTGTTGCTTCTTAATTTCATGTTTACTTTTCTGTTGCAGCATTAGCTATGTGCCAGCAAATCAATTAGAAGAGTACCAAGCCGATTTAGGGCAGCAGCCAGAAGAAACAAAGCCATTAGATGTTTTCCCTTCACACACTGTGAGGTAATTTAGAGTACTGTACTATTAATAAAAACAACTCCTTTTGCTCTAATTCAATCCACCCATGAATAAAAAACACTCTCCATGAATGGATGAAGAAAAGCCACATTGATATTGATTGGAAAAATACAAATTTGCTTTTTCTTTCTTTTTGGGAAGGGAATGTTGGGTTATAAGTATTTATTCTAGGTAAGGGAACAAAAAAAAAAATTCAGGCAACAGAAAATGCAGGCTAATCATTTGTGTCCCAAATTATTTATAGTATACTGACCCCAAATTTATCAGTTTGACTGTGGGAAAGGGGATGTTTCTCATTGCTAATTGTTCATTAAATTGGAGACTATATCGCTGGAGCTACTTCTGTTATTTGTATCATGATGTCATTATGCAAATTAAGTCACTTGCATCAGTTTAATCTATTTGAATAATAATGGTGTTATTCAAATTTATTCATTTATTAGTTGTATTTATAGGCCGCCCAATCCCGAAGGACTCAGGGTGGCGTACAATCATATCAGACACTAAAAAATACAACATTCCATAAAAACTATCAATGATTAAAATAATTTCCCATAAAAACCAGTCATTCCATATCTCCAGTCACAATGATGTAATTGATATGAGTGATGTAAATGGTTTGTTTCATGCAAAGCCCATTTTATCAACATTTCTGCAATGTCCTGGCTGCTACTTTACCTGGGGCTTCAGAAAATGTTTATACTGTATTGACTTCTAGATTTTTGAGACAAATGCAATATGTACTGATGTTTTGCATGACATTATCTGTTAGAAAGAACCACCCAATAAATTCCCAGCAATTGTACTGCGTTACTAAATGACAAGTGTCTAAACCTAACAGATGTATGGAGGATAATTAATTGTAGGTCTTTCTGTTGGATCTTGCAAACCTAATTCCTATTGAAATTGCCAAGATGTTACAAGGGAATGGGGGGGGGGGGTTGTTACCATGCATGTAAGTAGTTAGCATAGTTGTATAATTACTGGAGGGAGTGGAGAGAGATATCAGTCAAAGCATCATTAGGTATATTCATTATTTGTCCCACTTTATGGAAACTAGACAATCATGAAGTCCATTCTCAGTAGGACTATATGTTTCATTTCACTTTCCCATTTCTTCAGTGCATATAGAAAAACAGTGAATTTATGTTAAATAGTCTATGATATGTGTGCAGTTTCTAACAGACCTGCCCACATTCCCCTGCTCTTTTTTATACACTGCCATGAAGTTGGAGAATGGACGGTATGTCCTGGTTCATATATTGTACTAGGCCTTAATTTGCAGTTGGTTTTAGAGATCATGCTTAGCCATAAATACCTAATTGGATTAATTCAGTATGATACATTTAAATCATGCAAATTACAGTGACGCTTAGCAAAGCGTCTACGTTCAGATTAATGTATTAGAAACTTCTATGCAATCCCAAATTACCAGATGGAGTTTCCTGCCTTTGGAAAGTATGAAAAGGTTTTCTGGGACATAAAAATGTATTTCTCCCATATATGGATTGAAATGTGAAGAACATGAACAAAAAGTTCTATTAAGCTAGTCTGGGTTTATATTTTGGGAAGCATTGTCGTCAGTTTTTATAGATGATGTCTAAAATTTACATGAGTTATGGTATTTGTTTTTGCACTGGAACAGAAATCCATCTGATATTCTGCAAGACGTCTCTTAACAAAACTACCTAGATATTAAATATATGTTAACTAATTAGAAATGTTTTCTTGGAAAATTTTGTGGGTGGAATTCAGTGATATGGTATGTTTATCATAATTTCTCTCTCAAAAATTCGCAACCCTCCCTGAGTAGATTTTGAGCTCTTCCAGATGGCTGTATGGTAGGGCGAAAGAAAGAAATAAGTTTATGCCCTAGAGGGGTAAAAATGATTATTTCCCATTTTTATTGGCACTCTTTAACCTATGTTTTCCAATGTCAAACTTCCTCCAAACTTCCAAAAACCCATTCTTTAAAATCTGGCACCTATGAAGTGTAGTAAGCTTCCATTTGGAAAAAAAGAACGAATGAACAAACATCTCCATTCTCCATATATCCATATAACCTTGGAAATGTGTTTGGATCATGTATATCAAGGCATTAGAGACTTGATCCCAGCCAATATCATATGGGTTATATTTAAAAAGGTGAATTAAACAGTATACAAACAATGTTGATGTTTTCATTCTGAATTTGTATTTATATTTTAATATAGTTTGCATTGGTAAATCTCAGGATGTTTTTTGCTTGTATATTCTATCTTTGTGTAATTTCAGGGTTGGTCTAACACTCTAACTGATCCTATTTTATTTCGCTACCTTATGATCCTTTAATGTTATTGTTGCCTTGTTTGTACTCAAGTTGTTATCATTATTATATTATTATCCCCAATGTATATTTCTGTTTGTTACAGGTTTTTAAACGTGTATTGTGCTATTTGCCAGTCCCTTCAATTTTCTCACATATCCCAAAATATTAAAAGAACTGTTTTGGGGATCATAATGATTTATTTTGATTTAGAGCAAAGTTTGTTTATATGCAGAGAAATTCCAGAACTACCAGAACGAGAAGAAGGAGAAGGAGAAGAAAGTGAGCTTCAGAACACAGGCTACAGCAACTGGAATCAACCAAGACGGTGTGTTTGCTTCTAAAGCTAACCTTCTGACTTGAGCTGAGTTGATCAGTTTGAAAGTTTTAAGGAGGAATGCAGGCAGTTCTTGACTTGCAACCATTCACTAATGACTGTTCAAATTTACAACGGCACTGAAAAAAGTGACTGATGATCACTTTTCACGTGATCCTTGTATCATGGTGACATGATCAAAATTCAGATGCTTAGCTACTGGTTCGTATTTATGACGGTTGCAGTGTCCCAGGGTCATGTACTCATCTTTTGTGACCTTCTGACAAGCAAAATTGATGGGGAAGTCAGGTTGACTTAACAATCATGTTACTAACTTAACAATTGCAGTAATTCACTTAACAATTGTAGCAAGAAAGACCATTCTCACTTAAGAACTCTTGCTTAACCAAGGAAATTTTGGGCTCACTCGTTTGTTTGTTTGTTTGTTTGTTTGAATTTGTCAAACAAAAACAAGAACAAGAACAAAAGGAAAAAAAATACAATGACAGGGACGATAGGCACGTTAGTGCACTTACGCACTCCTCCTCCGCTGACCACTTAAGTATGAAGTAAGGCCCACGGAAGTCAATTTGCGACTGAAATTGTGAAAATTTGTAGCCGAGACAACTGAATCAGGTAGAGCATTCCAGACTTTGACAACTCTATTACATAAATCATATTCTTTACAGTCAAGTTTAGAATGCTTTACATTGAGTTTAAAGCGGTTGTTAAAATGTATTATTGTGATTAAAACAGAAAAAGTCATTTACAGGGAGCCCCAAGTCCCGCTGTGCCAGCATGGGAGGCACGGGTGGAAGGCAGCCTTTTCTACAGCATCTCCCTCCCTCTTTAGATCGCCCTGCAAAGTTCTGCCTTTGTAGAAATGGGGTGGGCAGTTTGTACAGAGGACTAGCAGGGAGGGTGGAGAGCGGGGCAAGAGAAGGCAAAATAGGCTACGCTGCCCAGGCCCCGCTCAACCGTACTTCTTCCAGCCTGCCCACCCCATGGCGTCATGAACGAGACAATTGGCTGCACCTCCCCGCTTTTCTCACTGGGCGCTGCTGCACTGGCAGCTCTGTCTTGCCCAGTTCCACCCGCCGCTGCTTCCCACAAACTTCCCTGGAGACGGCCGGAGGGAGGGGCAGGCAGGAGCACATGGGCCTGACCGGCACTTGGCTTACCTTCCTGGCGAGGCTCAGAGACTGCCTGGCACGCCCATCCACTGGCTCTCCAGGCAGCACCACTTTCTCCCTGCCCCGCCAAGGCCCCCGCAAGCCTGCAAGTGGCCACGCTCCAGGACAGCACATGATAGGGGACGCACCGCTGCCGGGCTGGAGCATGGTTGCTGCCGCTGCCACCCTTCTTGCCTTCTCAGCCTCAGTAGTCCACTGGTTTCTGGGCTGGCGGAGGCATTGGCAGGGCAGGAAGAAAGTGGTGCTGCCTGGAGAGCCAGCGGATGGGCATGCCGGGTGGTCTCCGAGCCTTGCCAGGAAAGTAAGCCAAGCACCAGCCAGAGCACGTTCTTCCTTCTGCTGCTGCCGAGAATAGAGAAAGAGAAAGAAAGAAAGAAAGAAGATTGGAAAAGGCATGGATATTTCTCATGTGCATTCACACATTCAGGGACGCCCTCACTTTCTCTCATCCAAATATACCTGCACACATGGAACCGTTTTATAAGCCATAAACTGTATGTCAAGAATCCCCTGTCTTGGGAGTTGGTGAGTAATTTGGAATTTTAGGAGCATTTCATAGCTTCTCTCACAAGATGAGCCGAGGTGGCGCAGTGGTTAGAGTGCAGTAGTGCAGGCTACTTCAATGACTGCTAGTTCAGCAGTTCAAATCTCACCTGCTCAAAGTTGACTCAGCCTTCCATCCTTCCGAGGTGGGTAAAATGAGGACCCAGATTGTTGCGGGCAATATGCTGATTCTGTA
>JANHGD010001511.1:128083-142925 GCA_027560375.1 Imantodes cenchoa
GCTGCAGTGATTCACTTAACAAACTGTGGCAAGAAAGATCGTAAAATGGGGCAAAACTCACTTAATAAATGTCTCACTTAACAAGAGAAATTTTGGGCTCAATTGTGGCTGTAAGTTGAAGACTACTTGTACTGTTTCAGAGTCAGACATTAAAAATCTGGACAAATTGGGCATGTTCTTGTGGGGTTCTGAAAAAGAGCTTGTTTTTATCTCTTGGATAGGCTGATGTCCACACTCCCAAATCTACGAAACACACCCAGCAAGTGCAATGGAGTCAGGTGAAACTACAGGATGAAGTGAAATCAGTCCAGCTGAAAATACAGACATCTCTCCCAAACGTGGAAGGCAACCCTCGGAGCAGATCCAATTCCAGTAAGTCAACTGAGGCAATGTTTGGAAAAAGAGCAAATGCTGGAGAAAGAAAACATTTTCAAAAAACGGCACGTCTTCCAAATCGAGACTTGCTGAGAGGGAAAGAGTCTCTTTAAATCAGCGTTTCTCAACTGCAGCAACTTTAAGTGGCTGGCTAGGGAATTCTGGGAGTTGAAGTCCACACTTCTTAAAGTTGCTGAGGTTGAAAAACTATGATCTCTAAAGTAACCCACTGGCCTCTAGGTGGGGACTGGGAGGTCTAAGGAAAATCCTAGGACTTCACTCTAATGTTGAACACTGCTTTAAATCAGAAAGCTACATTTCTGAATGTAAAAGATTGGCCTGAAATCTCCATCCATTTTGTACCCTCAAACTGTGTAGAAGCAAAATTTGGGGTCTCTTTGTTTCTTTGTTAGGAGATAAGGAACCGTGTAGGGTGTAGATAATTAAGAAACCCATTTTACCTCTTATAATTCCTGAGTACTCCTCTTCCATCCCTGGGCCAGGCCAAGTTGACTTTTGAAGTGAGCATCTTTTCAGGCTGCACATAGCCAGGAACAGGCCTTGAACGAAACAGGATTTGCACATTGCTCTTCTAGAATCCCTGGCTGAGGTAAATTCACACCTACATCTAAAACCCTCTCTCTCTTTTGTCTTTAATCATCCATACGTTAGTCTTATTCATATTTAGATCTTAAATTGGATTATAGTATATTTTTATTAATTTCTTGAAGTTGCGTTTTGTTTTGCACCTAAAACCCTCATCTTCCAATCTGCTGTACTCCTTGCTGTTTGAAATAAGAATAACCAATACAACTAATATATTTGTAACAGCCAAATGTTCGAAGTCTAATGCAGTGCTTTTTTAACCTTTTTATCTTATGCCCCACCTATCGCTCCTTCAAAGGGTCTGCAGTTCATCAGGAGAGAAACAAAAGCCTTGCTTTTGCAGAGGGCATTTAATATTTATTATGTTTGTCACTTTCATTTTTTTTACAACTCCAGGAGACATACCTAATATTTCTTCCTCGTCCTATTTTCCCCACAGAGCAACCCTGTGAGATGGGTTGAGAGAAAGGGACTGGCCCAAAGTCACCCAGACAGCTTTTATACCCAACAGAGGCTCAGAAATCATAGCCTTCTTGTTTATAACTCCTTAACAGTTCTGGCTCTCATTTATACAGAAAGAGACATTCTGTTAATTACGTCTTATTATTTTCAGTAAGTTTTAAAGATGTAATTAAAGTTGTAATGACTTGGGTCCCACTTGGGATTACTTCTGAATTGCACCTGTATCATCAGTTTTGAACCAAAGGACAGTGATGAAAGATGTCAGTTCTAAAGATCTGTGATATGCTGTTTGCTTGGGGGTGAGGGTGGTTGTGTTGGGAATATGTGTAGTTAACAGAAAATCTGTCTTAATCAGTGAGGTGGTTAAAGTTACATTGCAAATCTCTGCAATTAAAATCATCATAACAGTGTCTGAAGAACAGAGTTCAACTGTAGAAACATTACACCTGAAGATGCACTTTCATATACTGTGTGTGTGTGTGTGTGTGTGTGTGTGTGTGTGTGTGTGTGTGTGCGCTTTCCAGTTGGTCTTGACTCTCGGCAATTGCCTGGACAAGTCCCTGCAAATGTATTTGGCAAGATTTTTTGGAAGTGGTTTGTCTCTGCCTTCTTGTTGGTTCAGGGAGAGAGTAACTGGCTCAAAGTCATCCAACTGACTTCATGCCTAAAGTGGGACTGGAACTCGCCATCTCTCAATTTCTAGCCTTGGTGCCTTTAATTAATACACTCCACTGGAGATTGCAAGGAAGAGTCAATCCATTATGGCTCCCAGAGCAAATTAATGACTCCAGTAGCTACAGCTATCAAAGGGGTAATATCAGGATCTTATCAGATCTCTTGCGACTACTTGGGATTAAAGCTGATGGTGCCTTTTGTTTCATTCCAGGTATTGACTGCCAGTGGATGAATGCACTGAAAAGGCACCATGTGGCAACCAGCCCTTCTCTGCAACATTCCCGTCCCCACAGTCCCAACACCTTAACCCATTTTTTACCCTACCTTCACAATCAAGACACTTACGCAGCTGCTGTGAGGCGGACTTCAGTGCCCACTACCTATCATATTACCCCGCTCATTCAGTCAAGAAGCTCATCGCCAACAACCTATTTATCGTCTTTACATCTGAATTCCAAGGGAAGCAGCAGCTCCAGTGCGACTTCGACTTCGGATAGCCCATCGGAAAGGGGCAGCTCCAAAACTAGAAACAGAAATTACTATCATAGCAGCGTCTCTCCAGGAGGGGCGGCAGCTGGAAAGCGTTTGGTAAGAAACCCAGGGACTGCTCCAGGGACACTGAGAAATGCTGGGAAATATTCTAGATCTTCCCAGTCAACCTTCAATCAATATCCACACATGCCAAGGACGCATGAGAGAAAACACCCTCATTACCACCAGCAGCACAAATCAATACCAGGGATGCCCTTGAAAACTGAAACGGAAGAAGAAGAGGAAGAAAGCAAAGTCAGCGAAGGTGGATGGGTGAAAGTCAATTATTCAAAGAAATCTTACCGACATACTGTTGGCAAACAAAACAAAGAGAAACCGAAGGGCACCGGAACACTTCAGAGAAAATCCCGTTGATGCTTTTTCAAAAATAGGCTTTATTTTTTATTGCACAGAACACTGACTTTCCACAGAGAAGGTTTAAAATTGTTCTTAAAATTACTGACGACAAATGTGAGAATGGGGTGCCTGCAACAGAAATCACCTGGGAGGAATGATGTTAGCAGAGTCTTGGATTCTGTTGGAGACCCTTTTTTAGCACATTATAAGCCTGGTATAGTCTTCTCCTTGAATCAAAGCACAGGATGTCAATTCTCCCTTTCCTATGAAACAACACTGCCAAAGCTTCTGACAGCAGCTGGATAGCGTTCTTGGACCTGTAGCAGGGGCCTCTTAGGGGCCAAGAAGGACTAAGGACCCTGCTCACACCTCTGGTATCTGAGACTCTACTAAAATGGTAGAGCTAATCATGTGCAAAAGGTTCTGTTTTTTTAGTGTGTCTACTTTTAATCAGGTGCATTTTCCTTCAGTCTAGTATTTCCATTAGCATGATATTCTAGGTCACTGTTCTTTGTTATTTCCGATACTCTGATCTAATATTGATACAGGGACCCAAAAAAAAGTGCTGCTTAAACGACTGCAAAAGTTATCCTTTCCATATTTTGAGTGCTTGAGGTTGTCTAATGCAGTGGTCCCCAACCCCCGGGCCGCGGACCGGTATCAGTCCATGGATCAACTGGTACCGGTCCGTGGATCAATTGGAGTTGAAGTCCACGCATCTTCAAACTGCCAAGACGAGCCGCTCCACCCACAGAAACAAGAGCTGGAAGACAAAACAGAAGCCAGAGCGGCTGCCGGAAAGCATGGCATTGTGCTTCCGGAAGTGACGCTAACTTTTTTCGGCCGAGCCGGCCCCTGGGAAAGTTTCAGGCACCATGCCGGTTAAGGGGCCCCTCCAGAATGTTCAGGTTTTCGGCAGGAAGGTGAGGGTCGTGTGGTTGTTCGAACGGGCCTGAGGCACATGGGGTGGACGGGGGGATGAACTCTAAGCCTCTAAGCCAGTGGTTCCCAACCCCCGGGCCGCTAAGGTTTATCTGACCGGTTGACCGGTCCGTGGTGATAAAAAGGTTGGGGACCACTGCCGTAAACAATATTTCCTCCAGGCATTTCTATAATATAACCAAAGCATTTTTTTTCAGTATTGCAGAAAGGAGATGAGCACCAACCTAAAAGCATTTTTCTATGTCTGACTCTGCTCTGGAAACAGTAGCTATTGTCTATTGATACTGTTTTATCTGCTCTAAAAACAAATGCATGAAAATTCAGCAGTTTGAAATAAAAAGTTACAGCCGTAATTTCTGTGTTTTTAATAGTGGCATCTGAAATACAAGGATTGAGAACAGTTGAAATAAAAAAGGTAAGTAGGTTCCAGCATATTTAATATAATAGGAAAGCACTTGAGAAAAATACACTGAACAAAATTTTCAGTGAAAAACTAGGTTCTAAAAAGAAACTTTTGAATTTATACTAAACAACATCACGGTTTTTCATCCTGTGGGTTAAGATTTAAAAATATTTTTTCTAACTTTTTGGGGTGATTGTTCCCTTAATTAAGAATGACATAAGCTTTGTTCTTATCTTTTATCTTTCAGAATTATGATTATTGCTTTCTCTTTTTATTTAAAAATGTTCATAATATGAATATTTAGACATCTGCAGGGGACGGCTTCTTTTTAAAATAACTATTAAAAATAATCTGGTACTTTCCTAGTCCACTTCGTATTACAAGGCACCAGATTCAGTTTAATAGAAGCTTCAGAGCCTGTTCACCGCATGGCAGGACAGGGCAGGCTTGTTATTCAGGAAATGGAAGCCCACAGCTCCCTTGAGGATTCAAAATGATTTGCATGGTAGTCCATATGGGTGATGTTTGTTCATAAACTTCATATTATTTTGAAACGTGACATAGTAGGTGTGCGTGCGTGCGTGCGTGCGTTCGTACGTGTGTGTACCAGCAAAGCAAGAAGTAACAGCAATCTTAAAAACCTGCTTTAAAGGAGGATAATTTTCTAAAGAAAGCTTTTAAAATGTGCAAAAGGATCAGAGGAGGTAAGCTACACTGCCTCCTTTCCACTATAGAAATTTTCATGAGGAAGCATGATTCTTCTACTACCCAGTTGCTTTGGAAAGGTGGTCATGCCACCTGGGCCTTTTTAGATGTTGATGCTCAATTGATGGGCAAGTTTCCTAGGGCACGTTTTGATCTTGTCTGCAGCAGCAAATTAGCTCTGTTGAAAACCGTCTGCTAGAGTGACTAATGTTAAAATAACTGTTAGTAGTGAGGTTCACAAATAGTTGTATTCACTTTAATCAAACACAGTGATTGACTGACTACTTTTTCATCAAGTATGATGAGTTAGTATCTCTGCCCATGTTGTATCTTTGGCTAGAATTTGAACTATTTTTGAATGGTTATGTGCCGTGAGTCAGTGTAGACCGCTGACTTCCCTAGGGAATAGCAGATAATCATTTTCCCTATTTTTGGATCTGGTATGTAGCACTGTTTCAATGTTACAATATTGGGAAAGTTTTGATACATAAATTGCTTGAATACCAATTATAATTTCCACCGGCATTACGTTTTAAATCCTTCTGAAATGGTTTTAGTTACATTAAAAAAAATTAGACATAGCTTTTGAAACTGCTGTTTATTTAACAGGCCATTCCATATTAGATTTTGCAAGGCGAAACAAGTGTACTTACATTAAAGTTGTGGGTAAAAACACACACTAGAGGGAGCATGATTTTATAGGATTATAGTACTTCCCTAAATGAAAAGGTGTATTTCATGTGTACTGATGGCATTTAAACATTCATATTTTATTTGTTTCTTGATGAGCAACCAAGGATATTGGCAATAAAGTAGGAATCAAATTAACAGCTAATGTATGCAGAAATCAATCAAGATACGGGACATTTTTTAAAATAAAAAATAATAATATATTTTGTATTAATGTTTCCTTGTAGTTCTCAAAATGTTCACGGATCTCTTCCATTTATAGACATAAACATTTGAGCTATTCATTCAAATACTTATTCCCATTTTGGAGTGTAATTTAGATCAGTCAAAACCTCCCATAGTCTGCAACCAGTATGGAGTTGAGAAAAAAAATTACCTTTGTCTGTTTTCTTTTGGATCACACAGAATATCTGAGAAGTAAATTTTATACAGACTCTCCTGGACAATACACAGAAAACAAAGTAGTTAAGTTAAAATAGAAATGAAGCAGCAAAACAATAAGCACATATAGTATTTCTCAGTGCTCTCTGGAGGAGCTCTTGATTGCTTATGAAGGCAGTCAAAGAGGGGCCTCAATCTGATTTCTAAGGGGAAGCTATTTCTGAAGAAAATGAAATAAATTCAAAACACTGTGATCCTCAAAAGTAACTCCATACCAAGTGATTTCCATCCAGGTGAATAGTGATGAGTCATGAGTTAATCTACCTGCTGCCGATAGGAATGCAGCTGACACACCAAAGAAAGCTGGATAACAGCTCTCCTGGCAACTGTCTCCACATTTCCTTCTAGCAATAATTGTGACTCCATTTTGGTTTGTGAGGTAAATTGGCTATGGGTTTTGAAAAGGTGTTTAAAAATAACGTCAGAGTTTCTGCCCTGTAAGAAATATAATGACTATAAAGTCTCACATTGTGTTTCTTGAGGTTACCATATTAACACCTAAAATTTAATTTTGTCTTCTACATTAAGCCAAAACCAGCTAATCTGTCATTATTAGAACCTGCCTCTACCAACATAACAAAGTAAACTTTTATTTATTTATATTTCCTATTCCTAAACCACCCATCTCTCTCTGTTGTTTGCGTTTGTTCTAACAGGGTCCTTCAGATTCTTTGGGAGTTAGTATTGCTGGAGGAGTAGGAAGCCCTCTTGGTGATGTTCCCATTTTTATAGCCATGATGCATCCAAATGGAGTTGCAGCCCAAACCCAGAAATTGAGGGTAAGAAAAAAATAGAAAATGTTATGATACTATTCTTGCTTCAAGTAACCTGATCCAATGTTGTTTTTATTTGTGTGTTAATCAGGTAAGACAATGGTAAATAACCTGTAGTTGGCTGCTTGTGGCCTCTAGCCACTATGTAATGGCTTCCAAATCACCTCAAATCATATTATTAAAGTTCAGCAGAACAACTATCAAATTTAAGTGACACAGTGGTATGATTGTTTGTTTGTTTGGTTTGATGTTTAAAGATGCAAAATGGAGATTGTCAAAGGGTCACTGTTGTAAGATGGGCAGCGATATAAATTACCTGAATAAATTAATAAAAGCTTTATGAATCCTAGAACGAGTATCTATACTTTAATCCCCCATCTTCCCCCAAAAGACAAAAACAGCTGAAAAGTTTTCAAAACATGCTGTTTTGGTATCACTACCATATCACCTGTTGTCTTCAGGGGCCAAAAAGCTTTAGTCAAAAGAGCGGAAGATGACCTTCAGTTCCATGAGGGTTGACCTTATTTAATGTAAGTAAAGGTCATCTTTGCAAAAGAGAATGCCATCTTAGGAACAAGATGCTTCACCAATAAGTATGGGAGGTGATTCAGTTTGGAAAGTTCTAGTGAAAAATTGCAGAAATGGGAACAACTCTTCAATTTATTCAATGAAAATAATGTTTTTGTTTCTGAATTGCCAGTGATGATCTTGTTTACAGTGAGTCCCTGACTTAAAACTGGTTGCTTAGCCACTGTTTGACATTACGACAGATTCCCCCCAGAACTAACTATAACTCAATCACCGACAGTCATGTGTCCACATTTCAGGTGCTCAGCCACTGGCCTGCATTTATGACTGTTTGTAGGGTTCTGCGGTAATATGACCACTATTTACAACATTTTCTCCAGAAAATGATCTTTACTTCTAGTTTCTGGCAAAAAAAATGACCCATAATGACCAGTGGATTTATGACCATCACATTCACTTAACAACCATGGCAAAAAAGGTCATTAAATCAGATGCTCTCACATGAATGGCCTACTTAACATCATGATTTACAATTGTAGTTGTAGGGTCATTTATGGTCTTAACTGTAGAACCATCTGTACCAATCAAACGAAGCCACTAAGTTGTACTGTTTTATATCACAAGGCCCAAATCCAACCAAATATGAGTTATTTATTACAACTAAGCAACCACAATTTATTATATTCAAGACCCACTTTTTAAGTTTGGAAAACGTGGAAGGTATTTCCGGTTATTAACATTGAGCAATGGCTTGGTGGTATATATATTGGGACACCTAATAATTTTTGCTTGTTTAAGAAACACCTTATGCTTGTAGTTTAATGGGAAAGAAAGTGTGAATTAATGGCTTTGAAATAATTTGGTATGATAAGATTATTCCTCTCCCCCCCCCCAATATATCTCACGTTGATCATCCAGGTTGGAGATAGGATTGTGAGCATTTGTGGAACATCCACTGAAGGCATGACTCATTCCCAGGCTGTCAGTTTGTTGAAGAATGCTTTGGGCACTATTGAATTACAGGTAGGAATCTTACCTGCAACTTAACACGTACAGGTGGTAGAATTCATCTTCCAATTATTCATATTATGATCAGGGGCGGGTTCCACTTACCTGCCGCTACTGGAACTGGCTGCACGTGCAGCCCACGTTGCGGGCAGGCGCACGCCCTCCACTCGCGCGATTTTTGGATTCTGCGCATGCGCAGAAACCGAAATCTCACTTGAGCACGCTCGCTCGTTTGAGATTTTGGCTTATGTGCAGAAGCCAATTTTTTTTAAAAAAAAGATGGCGACCGCAATGGCCCGGTTGCTATAGCACCGGAGCCGTTGCTTAATTTGCGGCTGCTATCGGGGTGGCAGAGTAGGCCGCACTGGTAACAACCCACCACTGATTATGACTTATATATTGTGATGGCTATCTGGAACCATATGCCAGCCCCATAAGATAGATTGAGATCAGGAAATCAACTGCACAGGAGGCCTGAAACTATTTTTATTGAAATTGGTTGTAATAACAGACTCTCCTCCCCTTCTTAGACTATAGGGAGGCATTTTTCTAGACTAGTTTCTTTAAAAAAAATACTTTATTAAATTTCTGCAAAACATAAGATATAAAAAACCAAACAAAGTTATTAAGGAAAAGTATAAGAGAAGAAGGGACGTGGTGGCTCAGTGGCTAAGACACTGAGCTTGTTGATTAGAAAGGTGGGTAGTTCGGTTGTTCGAATCCCTAACGGCGTGTAATGGAGTGAGCTCCCGTTACTCGTCCCAGCTTCTGCCAACCTAGCAGTTCGAAAGCATGTAAAAATGCAAATAGAAAAATAGGGACCACTTTGGTAGGAAGGTAACAGCATTCTGTGCGCCTTTAGTGTTTAGTCATGCCGGCCACATGACCACGGAGACATCTTTGGACAGTGCTGGCTCTTCGGCTTTGAAACTGAGATGAGCACGCCCCCTAGAGTCGGGAATGACTAGCGCATATATGCGAGGGGAACCTTTACCTTTATAGGAGAAGAGAAGGTGCAAAGGAATTTTAAAAATCCAAAAGGAAATAACTTTCAACTTTCTTTAATACAGTTGCAAATAGGTATATCAAAAATTCAATGATATCCAATATTTCTATAATCATAAATACTCTTATTCATCAAAAACTTAATATAACATTTTTATATTCTATATATTCTGTATTGGTTTTTAGCAAAATATATATATATATCCAAAAGTGGTTTCTACATAGAAAAAGAAAATTAGACAAAGTCTTTTCTTTAAGGTAGTCAATTTTGTCATCTCAGACAATTCCATTAACTTCAGCATCCATTCTTTCCATCTCTGTGCACAGAGAAGTCTGGCTACAGTTACATATAGTACAATTCCCAACTGCTTATCCATCAGATCTAAAAGAAAAGCATATGGTTTCAGTTCTATATTTGTTTTAAGAATTCTCTCAAATAAAGTACATTTAAGGTGATATAAAATGCCTTCAGACTGATTACATTTGCAATATATATTTGATATGATGATACATCTTTGATAATTTATTGGGTGTTAAATATCAATGAGATACATTATATTATAGAAATTATCTTTCAAGTTAGAGTTCAGAGTAAATTGCAATCTTGTACTCCACATGTTTTCCCACTGATGTAGCATTATTTTATATTCCAAAGAAAGGAAGACTTCAGTCACAAAGTCTTCTTGTATATTCATTTTACACACCTTGGCAATACGGGCTCCTCCTTAGAACACAAATTCAGTTCAAATCCAATTCTCTCATTTTTGTGAAACCAAAATTATTCTTACTCAAAGTTAAATATTTTAATATCTCAGTATAAGCAAATCATTGACATGTAAAACCGTCTCTTTCCAATTTCCCCCTTGTTTTTAATTTAAGTTTTCCTCAGAAAAAGTCACTAAATCTGCATCAGTCAACCAAGTTTGTGTGACTTTTCATTTCTATGAAAAGCTTCTTGAGATGATAACCATATCTCATTGTTATGGACTTAAAAGTGCCTCTTGTACCCAGGTGTAGTGCAGCTGTGACTGCAGCCTGGTCCACATAGGCCTCCCTTGAGGAGGTCTGCAGAGCGGCCATCTGGTCGTTGCCAACCTCCTTCGTTCGTCATTATAAAATCACATGTATTTTCATCAAGGTCATTTTTACTCTGTACATCTATGTTTATAGTACCTTTTAAAAGCTACACAATAATCTGCAATCAGTACGTCCTTTAAGATACATTTGGAACATAAGTTGAAGCACAAGGTATTTTGCAGCTGATCACATCATCACGCAGGTAAATTTGCTTTAAATAGGCAAGCGTCTGTCCAACTCACTGCTGTGCCAATGACTGTTTGCTCATTCCTCTGTGTGATCAGCTGCAATAAAATGTCCTAAACATCTTTATTTGGAAACCAGGCATATGGCTAATGTTATCATACCAGCAGCCTGTCTTGGGCATTTATATCATAAATCTTAACATTCTGGATATCATTGCTATATTTAGATGTTTAAAAATGATTACAAGCAGGAATGTGTTTCTTTAGGGACTTGGTTCTATTTGCAACTAGACATAATAATAGTGTTTGTCTATATACCATGTGTATTTATGGAGGCATAAGGATATACATGTAGTCCTTCACTTATGAAAGATCTACGAAAAGCTACTTATGACCTGGTTTCAAATTTATGGCTGCTGCAGTGCCCCTCCACAGTTGTTCACCCTTATGACTGACACAGGGATGCTACAATGGCTGGCAGACACACACACACACATTTCCCCAGTCCATCCCATCAGCTCCTTGCAGGCCTTTGGCCTGCTCCCAACCCAGTCATTCAGCCACCCAAGCTTGTGGGGCAGGCATTCTTCCTATCCTGGGCCTAGAAGTTCTAATAGCTCCCCGTGCACCAGCAGCTTCCGCTACCTGGCTTTAGGCTTCTTAGGGTGGCTGACTGGCTGGGGTTGGGAGCAGGCTGAAGCCTACAAAAATCCTGAGGGGCAGGAGTGGATCAGGGGTTGCCTGAGAGGATTGGGAAGGCCTTGGGAATCCCAGTACAGGCAGACCTGAACCTGCGCTGTCTCCCAAGGCCTCTCCCACACTTGAGGCACCCATTTAACAAGCCACACATTCATTTAATGCCTCATCAGGGAAAGTAGGGGAGGAGGGGTCATTAAGCAGGGTCCATCTCACTTAATAGCCATCACTATTTGTAATCATATTGAGTAGGTTCCTTTGCGGTCACAGGTCAACAGCTACCTTTATAATTGAGAAATGAGCTTGCTGTGGAACCCAGTTCCCCCCATTCAGATCAAATGTGCAGCTTTCTCTGAATTTCTCAAGTTCAGAAAGAAATGATTATGTAACTAAACAGGCTGTGCAGAACACTAGTTGAATGATTATTGTAACATGCACAAAGAAATTACTACCTAGACCTGTGTTTCAACCAAAAAGTGAGATAAGAGAAAAAAGGAAAAGGGAAGAGAAACCTAACATATGTTAAAATCAAGCAAACTTGCAATACATAGCAATAAAACACATTTAGTTTAAACTCGAAGACAGGATGAATAGGAAGTGGAGATGAGTGAGTGAGCTCAGTAGCCTGCCATGCATATTATTTGAGAAATGAAGACAAGTCAAACACATAGGAGCAGAAGAAAACCAAACAAATATTCAGTTGCTTTTGTATGTATAAGTTATGCCTCTTAATATAGAGCATTTTGGAGTTCTTCATGAAGTTTGATGATATATATTGAATATAGCTCTATGCCTTTAAAACATAGAATATAAAATATCAGAGCAATTTTTGTTTTGTAGAGCTGTATCCATCTTCCATATCATCTGTATACTCATTTGTTTATGTTTAACACTAACTTACAGGTTGTAGCTGGTGGAGATGTCAGTGTCATAACTAGCCAACAGCAGGATCCACCAATATCTAGTCTAACATTTTCTGGTCTAACATCAAGCAGCATCTTTCAGGATGATTTGGGGTGAGTTTATCAACATAATAGTGGTTAATATGGATTTTTCTAGCTTGACTATCAAATCTGCAGTAAGAAAATGTACTTGAATTCAGTATCTGTTCTACTTGAAATTGGCAACAGTCTATTGCAAGCTTGAATGTCAAGAGTTTCATGGTTAAAGAAAGTTGTTTGAGGCTCCATTATTTTGATGAACATAACAAAAATATGCCATTGAAAGGGTTTAATATAGAACACTGGTAATAAATAATAGTGGAGGAGGATGAGAATTGTCAACCCAAATCAGTTCATTGCAAAATGAAAACGTCTTCATTAAAGGTTATTGACTGGTATATAGTTCTAGAAATATATAATGCAATGTTTAGTTTGTTTTGTACATATGTATGTTAAGACAATAAATCATGTTTAGCGGATCTATTGCTAAAGTGAGCAGAACAGTGAGACAGCTTTTGTGTGTATTATAGGCCCCCTCAATACAAAACCATCACTCTGGATCGAGGACCTGACGGCTTGGGCTTTAGCATTGTAGGTGGATACGGAAGTCCTCATGGAGATCTGCCTATTTATGTTAAGACCGTATTTGCAAAGGTAAGAACTGGATACCAAATTCATTTGCTAAATAGTTATTGTGTTTTAAATCCAGACATATACTTCGACATGGTCCTTTCTGCTTCTCTAAAATATTGATTATGTGCCGCCATCAAGTCTGTGTTGATCCTTAGCATACATATGGATAATCTAAAACCATTGGTAGATGACTAAGACAGCAGAAGGCAAACCATTGCCTTCAAGTAGGATTGGTGTGACCAAAGGCAAAGTATTATACAATCTGATTCCAAACCATATAGAATATAGAGGTTTTCAATCTTTTTCATGTCATAGCATGCATTTCACAGGCAGGACTTTCAAGTAGCAAAACCCAAAATCCCATGGCACCCCAGGTGTTGGAGTTGGGAAGGAGAAATAGAGATGGTTCACCTGTGGTGATGTCATGGGAGATGGGGTTCTGGTTGAGAGGCTCACCTTTTAGACTCTTTGCCGGGTACCAGTACGTGCAACATTGTTTGAAAACTGCTGATCTATAAAGTATGAGATGTCTCACCTCTAGCTCTTACCTTGCTTTAGTGTCTTGTTAACATTGTCCTACATATCTTGCACTACATGTGTGATGCATTGACTTGAATGCCTGATGGAAACAAAGATAAAAAAAAGACAGAAATTTTGATAATACCTCCTATTTCACAATCTGCAATTTAATACAGGGTACTATTATCTCTATAAATCTCATGCATCTAATATTAGTATGCTCCAGGGCCTCCTTTCATTTTTGTGCATCCTGGAATCTTTCTGTAATGTGCACACACACACACACACGCTACCTAGATTTTTTATTATTCAGAATTTGTCCACAAATTTAAACAAATTGCATTAGAGTAATCCTAGGAAATGTCCTACAGTTTTCTCTGCTACAACTCATTGTTTAATGCAAGAAGACTCTAATGAAGAAATGTTTGAAGTGAACAAGATCACAAGTTGTAAGAATTGAATACTGGATATTTAAAACCTTAATTCCTGATTTTGTTCTCATGCAAAAGCAGCCCATTGTTACAAAAGAACCCCATTGTAACAAAAATTCTCATGGTATATGAATTATATTGGTTGGGGTCAGTCCAATTGTAAAGCCAAAACCAAAGAAAAGACATTATAGTATAGCCTGTGGCTTCAGTTGGACACCCTGTATGTAATTCTGTAAAATAAAATATGTTTCTTTAAACATTGCAGGGCGCAGCAGCAGAAGACGGGCGCCTTAAAAGAGGGGATCAGATCATTGCAGTCAATGGGCAGAGCTTGGAAGGGGTCACCCACGAGGAAGCTGTCGCTCTTCTAAAAAGAACAAAAGGAACTGTGACTTTGACTGTTCTCTCTTAAGTCATATCTCCAAAGATGAGATGGGATTTTGTTTGCTGCCAGGCTGTTTTTAATCGGGAGTGAAAAATAACGAATGGTCTTATTTTTATCCATGGTTAGAGATATCGTTGAATTACAGAGATTTTGGCAAAAGAAAGAAAGCGGCAAAATTTGAAAGCGGTAGTAATAAAATCAGAGTGGGAAAAAGTGAAACGGAAAGGGGAAAATGTATGGCGTGATAACCTGGCGGTACATGTTGTGTGATTGTTGAAGGATTTGTAATGGGGAATTCTGGAACTCTAATCTCTGGAAGACACAAAATTTTGGCTATTGGTTAGCCAGGTTTAACTTAAAGCTCTCAAATGTATATATTCATTTGATTCAATTTTATTAATATCCCTGTGCCCAACATGAGATCTGAGACAAACTGTTTTCTGGAATAATAGTGCTTAAGAAAAACACTTTAAA
>JANHGD010001514.1:128971-142405 GCA_027560375.1 Imantodes cenchoa
ATGGGCTGAGAGAGAATAACTGGGTCAAAGTCACCCAGCCAGTTTTTATATTTAAGGCGGGATTAGAATTCAGTTTTCTCATTTTTAGCTCATGCTTAAGTTTTAGAACTACAAGATTAAGTTGGGTTTCACTCTCTTTTCCACATGATAGCATCTAAATAGTTAACAAGATTTTTGATTCAAAGATACATCTAGTCCTCTAGTACAAATACCTAGTCCTCCTAATCAAATACCACTAATCAATTAGCATTGTATTTTGTTCCTTTAAAACTTTTCCAAATTCTGCAAATATGTTACATTTGTAATGTTTTTCTGATGAACATTGAATCTTGTGTTACTGGTGTTAATGAATGTACGTGTGGAATGGTATTTGCTTTTGTGAAGATTTTTTTTTAGTTGCTATGTATAGGGCAACTAAAGATACTTGCTTTCACTTAGAGAAGCATTTGGAAGTTTACATACATCTATATTTATCAGACTTTCAAAATAAAGTGTGAAAAGGGAGTAAACACAATAAAAAATTAAAAACACAGTAAGACAAAAATTAAAGGCATGTGATAAGAAAAAGAAACGCCAATTCTAGTTGACATCAATATCTTTCCATTCTTGTCTCTGCAAACTGTTCTTGTTTTATGCAATGTCCATACAGTGTCTTCCTGTCTCCTTTAGAGGTTCTGACTTCAAATCCATTTTCTTTATCAAACATGGCTATCTTCGTTTTTAATAGATTACTTTTCAGATCCGTGATCCCTGTTGCATCGTATAGTTTAATGTTCATTGCAAATTATTCAAGTTTTCATCCCAAAACATGGCATCATCTCCACACAAAGATATGTATTTATATTCTGTCTGTTGTTAACATAGCTATTCCTTACAGATATTCATTTATAAACATAATATAATGAAACCTTTTCTATTACTATAAATATAAAACAGTAAAACATTTTAGTTCCTTCACAAGTACACCACTTTACACCAATTTAGTAGACAGAGAACAATTTCAAACAATGGTAGAAATGAATTTTCAGGGAATTTTACAAAAGGCAAATGCACATCGTAAACACAAGCAACACAATACTATATTTTTAAAAGAACCATAAAATTAAAACGAATTTGTATCATTTCATAAAATATTAATCACAACAAATTTTACAACATGGATTTGTTTTTAAATGGAAGAATTGTCCATGAAAGAATAGTCATGATTTGCTAACTTCAGAGACTATTGTTCTCTAGGTGCTGTTTAATGTAGAGCCTACTTTTAAGAAGTGTGTACTTCTAGTTGTTCAGGATGCACCAAGCAGCTGAAAAGGAAATATTCATGATTTAAACAATCTCATGTCAGTAATTCCCATCAACATTTCAAAGGACTGCTTAGTTTTAAAGTAATTTTGCAGCATGTAAACAGATGTTTCACTTTATTTAGTTGTTATATCAGAACATATTAAAAAATACTGACATTCGTAAGAAATAATATTTGTGGAGTAGCTTTGTAGAGTGATAAGGGCAGCGTATACATTTAATAGATAAATATCAACCTTGCAAAATTCCTACAAGTTTGAAATATTTTAAATGGCGTAATATTCACATCCCAATTTGACTAAGACAATTAAAAATTGTTGAGATTTGGCAGTCTTTTTTCCCTGACTGATTAGTAACAGATGGATTTAGAGTAAATTACTTGTCATCTGCATATAGGTTTATGTATAGTATGTGTTGGTTTTAGCCTGTTTTTTTAAAAAAATATAATATTTGATATGGGGAAAGAGCTAATTAAAATTCATCATCTAACTCAACAATTTGGTAAAATGCTGTATAGATAAAATGTGTACTTGACATTTAAATGATTTTTAATTTGGGAATAAGATTAATCCCATTAGAAAGGTACCACATCTAAAAGAACCCTTATAGATTAACTTTGCCACTTCTGGTGAAAGAGATACATATGAAGGAGGATATTTCTAGATCTTAAATTTTGTGTGGATACAGAATAATTTCTTCAACTTTTTGGTTTTTTTCTGGATCAGCACTATCTGTCCTATGAAAATGATCAATCAATTCCTTAAATTATATTTGGAGGCAGCCAGAAATAAAACTTAAATGAATCGGCACATATGAATTATAATTTCGTACAACTATATTCTCTGTCAATAAATGTGTTTGAATTGCTTTCACTGAATGGAGATGGGTTGGACTCAGTGGCCTGTTCCAACTTTGAGATTTACAGAATCAGAGCAATAATTCAGTAGTACAGAATAAATATCATAAATCAAATAGAGACTGGCATCAACTAAGTTTATGCAATCCATGAAATCTTAATATTTTTGTTCTAAAACTCATACACGTAATCCTCCACTTAGAACCATTATTGGAACTAGAATTTCCACGGTTAAGCTGTGCAGATGTAAAGTGAGATGTCATGTGACTGCTTCCCTTAGCAACTGCAATCTGGTACTACCCATTTCCATTGTAGTCCCAAGACACATGGGTTATTAAGAAGAAAAAGGCAGGAATCCCAGGTGCAGAGCATGAGACTGCCGTTGGGAGGTGAAAGCCTGGAAAGGTTGCCCATGCATGAATTGGAGGGAGTGCAGTGTGGTGTGAACACAGGCCAGAAAAAAATATGCTGCAGCTCGGGCTTCCTGGCACTCCATGGCTCTGGGGCTGCAAAAAGCCCCTGAGCTGCAGCATGAAGCCCAGCTGCAATCTGGCCCAGCAGTGCAGCACAAAGGGATTTCCACATAGCTGTAGCAGTCCATGAAGCTTCAGTCTGTCTTCATTACCTTGCTGACGGGACTGCTACCCTAGTTGACCTTTGCCATCTTTTTCTTCTTGCTGGTGGCTGAGGATTTAGGCACTGGGTATGGCTGAACCTGCAAAACTCCCCTGGAAGGGCCTCTTGCAAAGATTATCATGGAAGTATCGCCTTTGCGGCTGGTGCTTCCAACAGCTGTAGTGTGTACACTGAACCTCTGGACCACCTGTGTCCTCCACATCCTCCAGTTCTGCCACGACCCTGAACAGTACCTCCACAGCTTCCATTTTTGCTGGGGAACTGATTCTGGCTCTCTTGCCTTGTTTGCAGCCAGGCCTAGCCACCACCTAGGGCAGACAAGGCTTTGTGGTTTTGCTGTGCTCATAGCACATCCCATTGCTACACCCTCATCCAGTACCTGAATCCTGGCCCTGCAGAAAAAGAAAATGGTAAACATCAGCTGTGGGAGGTGGTGGCAGTGGGCGGCAAAGATATGTAGTGCAGGGCACCCAAAAGGGCAGAGATGGGACTATGGGGAGGGGGGGGGGAGTCCCTATAGCTTTAAATGTGGGCGGCCCCAAATTTTGATCACATGACTGCTGCAGGGACACTGCAATAGCTGCAACTTCAGGGACTACTTAGTCGATTTTTTTCATTGCTGTCATAACTTTGACTGCTGAATGAATGGTTGTTAGTTCAGGACTATCTGCAGGTAAATTCAACCATTTTTTTGCAACATTTACAACTTGGCACGTGTGCAGCTAAGCTAGACTACTATGTCGTCTTTACTGTTTGCAAAAACAAAGCAAAGCAAAATAAAGTTATGACTAACTTTGGAATTGACAAATACACCTCTGTTAACCTCTAATGCCATTCTATGCATGGTTGAAAGCAAGTCCCATGTATTCAATGAGATTGATACTATAATAAAATTTTCCAAATGGATATTTATTTGTTACTGTTTCTTAGAGTAGAACTAAATAATTGGTGGAAAGAAGAACACAAGGAAATAACGAACTCTTAAAGTAAAAATCATTACCAGGAACAAGCATAGTTGTAATGCGTTCTGGAGTCTCCAGGCAATCTACATTACTTCTTTGGAATGACTTGCTATAATTCATCTGGAGATGGCTAGAGAAATAAGTAATATTTATTTTACCCAAAGCCATACTTAAAACTCCTTTTTGGTTTACATTTTATAGAATTAAAATGATTAAATTAATCATGAATAATAAAAAATAGTCCAATTTAAACCTAGCTGTTCCAACTCACAAATGAATGCTTCAAATGTGCACAGGCTCATAACCAGACAGAACTCATTCAGAAACATGATCTGTGATTAAAGTGTGTCAATGGGGCAGGGTGCAGTTGTGAATTGTTTTATCACAGAGCTTCTGATCTAAAAACAAGATAGGGCCACCATGGACTTCTGAGGTATTTGCTCTGGGGCCATACTTTTATACCAGAAGAGTTTTCACATGTAAAAACATTGCCATATTAAAATGTTTTCTGCGTTTTGATGAATCAGTATTTTCATCTCTACATCTATTCGAATCAACTGATGTTTTTATCACATTGTTTTACATTGCTTTCCTGCCAAGAAAATCTTTTTTATATTTTTAAGGTTCAGTACTGCTGGAATAGGAAGTTGGTATTTTTCAGAAAGGTATAAAAGTAACAATGTTGGCTCCTCCAGTTAATGCAGAAGACTGTCATGCAGTACACTGCTTATGTTGCCTAAGCATGATGATGCTGATGAATAATAGTGTTCTTGAAACCTACTTACCTGTTCCAGGCATTATTTTCCCAAAATTCATAAACAGTGAAACAGGGTTTGCCTGAAAGTTTCTGGATAGAAACACTAAAATATAAGCACAAAATTTATTTGGATAGAAAAATCCCATATTGACATTTATTTAAAAACATTTATGTCTGTTTTTCATCTTTGGGTTGGTATAGGCCTAGTGACAATGCCTAGTTTCTTTCTGTAATATTAAACTAAGTTAAAGCTCACCTTTTTATTACCATGAGATTGATATTTTAAATAAATCATTCCCAGCACTACAACCTCATATAAAACTGATTGAAAGCCAAAATACATTTGCAATAAATGGTAGATTCAATAAATGCAATAGATGCAATAAATTCAGAGGGATGTTGAACCTAAAGCTAAGCAAAATATATTTTAGCAAAAAAAAGTAATTTCTTTTATTCTTGTCATAATAAAAACCTGACATTCGAAGTTAAACTTTTCAATGAAGAAATATGTGAACATATTCATAATTATTTTCATTGAAACTTTTAAAAAGTGAAATACTATTAATTTTTGGAAAAAGGAAGAAGCATTAAATCTAACTTCCCGAATGAATGGGAACTCTGATGAATGGGAGTTCATAATCTGATACCTAGAAACTAGACAAGGAGTATCTCTGGGATCATACAATTCCTTATTCAATTGGTAAGATTTGTAGGAAAGTTTATTTCCTTGGGTATTTGGCCCTCAGCTAAATGAGATGGAAATAGTTGTCTTATGTTCAGCTACTTAATTACAACAAAGTGTCAATTTTGAGAATTGCCAGCAGATGGCACCATATACATGGAAAATAATATATAAGATTAAATGAAAATTATCTTAGTTTTCTGTATCCTCATCAGATTTCTGATGTTAGTTATTTTTTCACTTGGATAATAGTTTCTAGTAAAAGTGTTGTAGCTGTCACATCTTCTGAGGAATAAGGCAACTCTATTCAGCCAGATTTATTTGCAGGAAAATAAAGATTGCCTCTTCCATCTTATTAATGATTGCTGTCCTAGGTTACCATGGCCTGACATTTACTGTGACATTTATAATTCCAAGAGTACAACATAATGGAGATACTACATTTGCTGAATTAGTCAACCTAGGATGTTTTATAAATGTTCTTTATTAGTGATTCCCAGTGTCTCCCAAAGTGCAATCTCCCTATAATAATGACCTGCATTCTTCCATCCCTTGAGAATAACATCATACTCACTGCAGACATCCATCCTGAGAAGAGGCCATATCTACGTACTGCTTTAGAGCAAAGCGGAACGGCTCTAGTTCTTCTATGATTACTGACATCTGACGCTGAACAATCATTATTTGCTGGCAAAACAGTAATGCAATCTGATTAATTGACATTAACTATACTATTATCAAATTATCTTTTTTTATTTTTAAAGCTTATTCGGGGATGGTTTTTCCAGTTCTTCCTTGGAACCCCAGCCACATTATTTTGGGTCCATTCAATATGTTACAGCCCTTTTCCTAAAGAGTTTTGTTTGTTTGTTGTCCTTTTTATCAATTCTCAATTTCTCTTCCACATCTACCTTGCTTTCTGAATTCGACATATAAATATGCTTCTAAAGCTTGCTTCTAATATATGTTCGCCTAGGCTTTTAAAGCAGTTTATTAAGCTAGAATGCACATAAAGTGACAAGGTAAGTTAGCTATCATATGAAATATTCAACCCTTTCATTGATGTAAAAATGGATCAGTCAAAGAATGACTAAATCTGAACTCCGCTCCAAAGGTCAAAGAATAAAGCAGAAGCAAAGTTTTTCATGTTTGGAGTGCAGGTATAGTAGAGCAACGTGTAAATAAATAAACTTTGTGATTCTTGGATCATGTTTCTAGAAAGCCTTTATTAGAAGCAAGTTCCACAAAATATTGTGGATTGAACTGAAGATGCAAATCCCAGAATAGATTTAGAACTCTGTTCCTTCTGCTTTTCCATTCATATGGATTCCATGGGGTGGAGTTGGGAAATATTACTTACAGATTTAGTATTTCCTTCTGAAACCTCCTCTTCTAATGGCTCGAGCTTTAGGTCCTTGTCAACCAATAAAGGGGAAATACAAAAGTATAAGGGTTATGTGGTGCTTTAACAATCTTCAATAATTAAAAAATCACTAATACTATGATTCCTAATCTATTTTGGTAGAAAATATGTAAAAATGGAGTGGAATTTAAAGGTATTGAAAAGATTATTTTCAGTTCTTGGGGAAACAGTCTAGCATTGTCCTATGGATGTAATAGCTTGTGTATGGAGATAAGTGACAAGGGCTTCATTTTAGGAGTCAGAAAAATACATCTATGGAGGTTGCTCGAATAATTACAAATATTTCTACCATCAGATGATTTCAGGACAATACTATGCCAAGAGAACATCATATCATGCCAAGTAGAGCACTCTTCTGATTTATGGTTGACCATAAAAGCCAATTTTTATGGTTAATGTATTTCCTCTTTTTCAGAATTAAAAACTAGTTTTGTCTGGAATTGGTTGAAAATGGTCCACATAACAAGCATTAGGAACTATGGTTGCTGCAATGATAAAGCAATCAACAGATAGTAAATGAAACATGTTGGCAGATGGTGATACATTAATAATTACATCAGGTCAAATCTACAGTAAAATAGGATTTGCAATGGTAGGAGATTAGAAGATAATCTACTTGTAAAATATCACTTTTTAAAAATACAGATTAAAAATAAGTATATCCTGAACAATCAAGATGCATCCTTTCTCTCAAAAGCAGTACATCATGCCTCCTGGAACTTACTTCATGCATGTTGTTTAATGATTAATAAAACTTTACCTACTCTATGATGAAAGGCAATAAAGATATTAAGAGAGCAAGAGTATGTCTTAATTTGCTCTGTGAATTCACTGTGTACTTCTTGTAATATACTAGTTTTTGTTGTGTACTACTCGATGGCAAAGATCAATTATATTTTTATATATATTTTTTTTTCCTGATACAGTTGTGGCTTTTCTTGAACTTATTTATTTTTAAATAAAACTTCCTTTCTTCCCTTTTTTTTAAAATTAAGTCACAACTCCTGTTCTAATTCACATCATATTCAAACTGGATCTTTCTTTTGTCAGCTTCTCTCACCACACAAAATTTGATTCCATTGTATTCTGTTGTTGGAAAGTTGCCATATCAATAAGTGGATGAACAGACTCCTTAAGTGCTGGAGGTAATGGACATGCCCTGTATTGTGCTGCTTTTTTGGTTTAGTGAAAATATACAAAACGGTTAGCAGAATGAAGGGGGTCCATAAAGAGTACACATCAATGTGTCCTCTTTCTAGAACGAAGTAAACTTCAGAGATTCTTAACACAAAAAAGAAATACTGAATGAATCCTATTTCTTACAGAAGCTTGCAGTAGCAAAGAGGAATGTAATGAAGTTGTCATGCACACCTTCTGTTCTAGGTTATCAATCAGCTTCTGAAGTCTGTTTATTTGGGTTATCCACTGGTTGTCCTCCTTGTGCAAACCTTTGTAAAACATACATACCTGAATTGAAAACATGATTGAAGATTGTACTTTCTTAATAAGACAAACTTTTATGATATCTATGTATTGTTTCTTGGCGAGGGAAGGGAGTTTTTGTTTCACTAGACAAGTGATGTAAGTAAAGTATAAATCCCATGTTGATTCTGTCTTGATTTAAATCTTTCTACTGCTGCTTTCTTTTGCAAATGTAGAAATTTCATTCCTCATAGGTTGATTGCACTGCATCAAATTTGCCACCCCTCCCCGAATAAATATTAGTTAAAATAAATATGACTGCAAGTTTAATTCAAGTCCTCTAAATTTTTTGGGGTAGCCATTTCGTGGTTTGCTGGGCTTTTTTCTGTTTTTTAAACTCCCCTTTGTCACCAGTAATCTTGGAATTTATTATTTATGCACACACATAAACCACTTCTTATTTAAAACACTTCACAGCAGTTTAAAACTCCAAAATAGTTCCCCATCTAAATTCTAACTAGGATCAACTTTGCTTAATTTCTGAGAGCAGCCAAGGCTAGAGTATTGTTGAGAAGGGAGAAAATTCCTACAGAAAATCAACAAGAAGCTTGCATCAACCTGCCAGTTGTTCAGAAGGGGAAGATACAGTGTATGTTCTCCACATCCAACTATAGTAAAAACAGACCATAAAGGTGGAAATGGCATTTTCATCACTGGGTTATCAGGATGAATATAAGTGGCTACTTCAAATTATGTTGCATACAGTACATTTGTTTCTGAATATATTAAGATGTATATCTAAAATATTATAATTCAAATACACTGAAATATTTTAAACTCCGCAAGACATTTAAAGATGGTTGCAGATAACTGAAAGATATAAAGCCAGTACTGTACACAAACAATATAAATATTAAAAATGATCAGAATATAAGAAATGATTGATTATATACATTTTTTAAAAATGAAATTTATTCTTCATTAATTTTATATGACGTCTTACTTGCATGAGTTTTAAAGAATGAATAAGCAATGATAAATGTTAAAACAATATTACCTGGGTTCAAAAGAGGACTAACTGGAGAAAAACTATTATTTCTCTGGAGCCTTCGACCTGAACGTCTTCCTGGGTGTTGTATTTTGAGCATGTCTGGCTTCTTTGGGATTTGCCTTTAGGAAAAAAAATATATATAAAGCAGATCAGTATTTAAATTATTTGTATTTTTAATCTCTTTGTAACCCTTTACATAGACAAACCTCATTAAACTTTCTCGTTATTGTTTTTGTCTGTCACAAAATTGACCCTAAATACACTGTTAACAAAATAAAAACCAGGCAAGTTAAAACAAAACCAGCAACAAGAATACATACCTAAATAACATTATTTCTATTTCTATACTGAGTCAACATGATCATATAAAAAGTAACAGACTGCGATATATTTATTATATTTACCGGTATATCTTTATTTTTACCCAGTTTTCAGCAAAGAGATCAAGATAGGATTCTCTCCTCTTATATGTTCCCATAACAACAGTACTGCAAGGAAGGTTGAGAATGTCTGCCTAAAGTCCTCTAGCGAGAACGAGAATCATGAAGGATCACTTTGGGAGTGACAATTTGCTTTGATTAAGCTGTGGACCAGGCAAGAGATAGAAAGCTCCAAAATAGTTCCTTTTTAGTTCAAAGGCAATGGAACCAGAAAAAAGAACAGCTCATCAATACAAGAGCTCCCTTGACATCACTACCTGGACATGGATTCATTGGGAAGGAAGAGTGTTGAAACAGAAGGAATAGTTAGGGAATAATTTGTGAGCCTCAGGTACTTTCAAGCAATCTAACTAGAAATCTCGGGGCAGGTTTTATTTTATAGAAGTACTAGCAAAGTGTCATTCTCTAAATTAATTTAGCAAGACATTGGTCCTTAGCAGCTTTCCTAAAATAATTTCCACCATGCTGTCACTGTGACACAATAGTAAGAATCTTACTGCTCTTGTTGGGTTTGTTCTTCCGTGGTTTCCATGGCACATTCCAGGGAATTATGTAGAGACTGTAGTTGATTCAGGGTTTCTTTTAACAAGAAGCGAGTGACAAACTGTTCCAACATAGAAGCCTCTTGATAACTCTAATGCAAATAGGGAAAATTGCTAGTAAAAAGAAAAAGCTTAACATTTCTCATCTACAAGCACTTTCTCCCAAATAATAGTTCCTTACAGTCATAATTCTAAAATCAGATTTGGTATGTTCCAATTGTTATTCCAACTGGAAAATGCAGGGGTGGGGGGAAATCCCATAAGTTAACAATGATAAACCATATCTACATTCTTTCAAAAAAAATATGTGCTGTACATTTCCAGCTGATCATCAGGAGTCAGGCTTTCACTTGTGGCAAGGTAAGTAGTCCTTGGAGATTGAAAGAAGGTTAAATCATATTAAATCATAATAGGGTTAGTTTGATTTTTACTTATTGTGTTGTCCAAATTCATCCATTGTAGATTGTAGACCATGGTTTAGGAGATTCAGCTCATGCTTGGGGTTTATTCAACAAGTCATGGTAAACAGCAAGAGTCTATGACTGCAGACACTGTGACTCATCCAACTATGATTAAAACAAGCCAATAAGTAAAAGCTTAGATACTGGACTGTGCTAATTGCATTCTTGTATCTTGTATTCAAGATTTGCTTTATTTTAAGATAAACCTTTTATTTATTTATATTTTCACGTCATTGAATCCACTCTCAATCAAATATCTAGGCATATTTAGCACCACAAGGAAATTTGGGGAAAAAAATGTTAAGGGCAAATTAACATTAGGACATGCTTATATTCCAATGACTTTAGAAGCCTTATACTGAAAAATGAGCAAATGGCCAATTTAAAAATAAATAAAATACATATTTGTAATTGCTAATCCTATTTTTTTTTAAAAAAAATAATCTACATCTGATTTAAAACCGAAAAGGATTCAGGCACATTACCACTATAAAACGTCACCTGAATTCCCAATGAATGGTTCTTGAGGAAAGCATTTGTTCCCTTATCTTCCCCTTGAAGACGCTCAGCCTTACCCCCTTCCACCCAATCCATATAATGAGTGGGTCTGCCCAATTTGGGAGTTTTCTGATCTGATAAGAAAGTGGAGTTTGCCATCTTCTCCAATATAAGACTTGCTACAAATATGTGCAGCACTTTAGCTGTGACCTTGGTGAGGATGTAGCAGGGTTGGGATCTTCCTGGATTCTATTGGCTACTTTTAATAAGTTACATACTGCTGCTCCCTCCGCCCTGCAATTTACCTATCAACCATGCCATTTTTGTTTTCTAAGCCAGTGGGCCAACACAAATATCTTAGAAGAAAGGCCATTTTGTGGAGCAGTGCAATGCAGGCCCTCACCACTCTACCCTTGATCTGCTAACCATTCAATTGCCTACCCAGTACACAGATCATCTGAAGATGTAGGTGGTACATGTGATCAGCTAAGGCATTCCAGTAAAACAAGAATGGAAATATCCCATACTGCAGTTGAAGCCTGCCACTCTTGTCATCTATCAACTTGCCTCTTCACCCATCCCCAGCCTACGTTAAGGAGAATGATTAATGGGTGTATCACTGGCAAAAACTTTTTTAATAGCCACATCCTAATTTGTCCCACCATGAACTATTAAGATAGCAACACCTGGCAAGTCAGACTAAGGACCAGCTATGAGGATGGAGCAAATGATGCTGGCATGATCATAGATTGGAGGAAAAATAAATCAATGGTCTGAATATATTCTTTTTGATTTCAAATGGTTTTTATATCAGTATGTGTTGTATAATTATAAAATCATAGTACAATAATACAATTCAGTGAGTAGCAATCAAATATAAACTATCTTAAGTTTCACAAGGAAAGCAAGGAAGAGTATAACATTTTTATTATTACAGATTTTTAAAAAAATAGGCCAAAAGTATATCTTATTTCTCTTCTGTTTGTGGTAAAAGATTAAGCCATTATTGAAAGCCCAGTTGTCGCTCATCTTAGAAATTGTCCATATTAATGGATAGCAGAAGGCATTATATTTTTCACAAATATTTATTTAGCATTCATGAACATTAATCAAGCCTAGAATACTACCAGTCGCAGTAGCTGTTATTTCTACCATTAATTGGGAAGAAAAATCCTGATAAATTATATGTCATTCCCTGTTTTTAAGCTCATAGCAACTCTGCATGAAAACTTTTGTGGCTGATATTTGAAAGTGTCAGAACTCATTTGTACAAGTAAAGCTAATTTCTATCTTCCTCTACATTATTTGACAAGCCTGTCTCTAATTAGGTTAAGGATGATGTTCCTGGAAAACATGATATAATTGCTAGTGGCTTTCATTCTCTAGACATGAAGCTAGAGCCATAAGAGAGAACGTTGCCAGAAACAGACAATAAGACTTTTTTCAGTGGACTTTAACTATTTGAACTAATTGTACCTGAATAATTATGTTTTTTATGGCAAATGAAGAAAGATAGATGATTTATTAGGAGATCTACCTTTCCTATTAAAAATTCAATACTATAAAAGGTGTATTTACATCCCTTACTTAGGGATAATCAGAGGATCTTTCAAAGTCTGCCAACATCACAATTTGTCTCCTGAGTCAAGAATTTGGGAATTACTGTACAAAATTGTTTTCAATCAGGCCAATTCTATTAGAAATAAAAAAATTTCATTTTGTTTTCTTCAAAGAGCAACAAATCCAGGAAAGGCTGCAGCTGGTGCACAAACCAAAGCTGTGCAAAGATTCTCCAAGTCACAACCTGATCCTTTTCCTTCTGGTTTGCTGCAATCCAACTTTTCATAGAATTGATAATGTCTTTGAACTTACTCCACCCCACCCCCCAAAAGGTGGAGGATATCAGGTTTTGGATGTTTCTTCCTTTAAAAGTAGCTTTTCAATCTCCCTATTTGTTTATATATTCTGTTGTTGTTGATTGATGAAAACAGTGATTCATTTTTAAACATATATTCAGCATGTTCTTCAGGTTTAGCCCCTAGCACAGTGATGGCGAACCTTTTTTGGCTTGGGTGCCAAAAGCGTGCGCGCAATAGCGTGTGTGTACATGCCCTCACCCATAATGCAATGCCCTCCCCTGTGCGCATGCGCACAACCCCCGCACTGCCGCCATGCATGCACACAATCCCCCTGTGCTGTCTCCCGCGCATTCACAAAGGCCTCATTGAAGCCTCTGGACTTCTGGTAGGCCCCTTGGGCTGTTTTTCATCGTCCCCAGGGTTCAGGAAAGCCTCCTGAAGCCTGGGGACAGTGACAAGGGTGCAATGGGCCAACTGGAAGTTTGGACACGAACTTCCAGTTGGCCGATTTGGTGTTTTTCACCATTCCCAGGCTTCAGGAGG
>JANHGD010001520.1:105797-118431 GCA_027560375.1 Imantodes cenchoa
TGTTTTTTTTTTCTTTTTTCAATTTTTCCAATTTTTTGGAAAAAAACAAAAAAGCTTTCAGGAAAAAAACGAGAAAAAAACCACGGTTTTTTCCCGAATTTTCCCTGTTTTTTTCCAGGCCTTCACATCTCTACACACAGTACATTAGAGTGCCAATCCAAAACATCTAAAGAATTTGAATTATTTTTTAATTCTATGTGTTAAATCTTAACCTCCATAAGTTTTTCTGATCCTGGAGATAATAGATACCTGTCAGAATGCAATTTGCTTTTCATGGTCTTCCACCATGGGAATCTAAACTTGTCAGATTATATTAACAAGAGCTATCCAATTGGTGTTAGGCTAAGTGTTAGTCAAGCTGTGAAAATAACCAAATATTTGCTTTAATTTTGGGTAACCCTGTTTTAATTAGAGGCTGAAACAGTGTTATAAATACATATGGGAGATTTAAAAAGCTATATTAAAGAAAGGATTTTTGTCCCTAATGGCCATAACAGATACAGAGCAAGAGCCTATTCCAAAATGGGGCATGTGTATGTGTGTTGCATTTTGCAATGTTGCCAAGAAAACATGGGTATTACATAGAAATACCAGTGGTTTTCTTGTAGCTTTTAAGGTATCATGAACCCAATAAGTCATTATTATTTTACAACTTGATCTACCACACCTAAATGATTGTGGCTAGCTTACAAAACCATGAACATATAATTAGTGGTATAACACACTTCTATTAAAAAAATCCAAGTTCATACTAACTTTTAAAATCATGCCTTTCACATGGATGAAACTCTTTAATACAGGTTTCCACTGTTAGAAAAAATGTAACTGGAATGAATCATTTCTATTTTCATACATTATTAAAACACAAACATTTTGTTGCTCTTAAACATTGTAAAATTTGGATCACAATGGTCAAAGGTGAACAAGCGCAAACTAGAACAGGATGTTACCAAATCAAGGAATTGATCAAAGTCTTACATTCGAAAGTTATCTGAAAGAGAAAGAGGCAGAAGAAATAGGAACATGATTATAAATAGTAGCAAAGTTTAATAATAGCAGTCCCCAGAATTCTTTTGTGATGAGTTCATAGTCTTGTTACCTGAACTCTTGTGTCCTGGGACTTTATTTTTGCAGCCTTTTGTCTTGTGAGCCAAAAGAAGTCTGACATAGACAATGCAAGCTAATCATTATTTCTGAAGAAATATCCTGAGGCAGCACAGATATGGGTCATTGCACATTAAACCAAAGTCAGAGCAAATGTTCTGTGTGGTACTATAAATGTAAATAGGTTTACGCAATAGAAATATTTAAATGATTATTAAACAATGACACTTTTCAAACATATTTGAATGAACTAATTTTATAGTTTAGAGTCATTTATTAAACAAAGCTTCTCGCTTTACAACGAGCAATCAAAATAATTGATGAACAGAGAAACTATATATAGTACAACATCTGTATTTGTTTTCTTTTTAATTTACTAGTATTCTCAATTTACAATTTTACCATGTAATATTTAACATTCATAAGCTATTTTAATTATAAAATATGGAGATTATTATAGCAATGTCTTAGTACATGAAATGTTGCCACTTCATTTTCATAGTGGTAGGAGTGAGTGCCACTGGTTTTAAGAACTTAAGGTAAAGCAGAGGACCCCCTAAAGTAGAAGACCAAAACTCTACTTTTATTTTTTCTAAAAGACAAAACTCCCGTATGATTGCCAAGTGTCATGATTATTTTTAATTTTAAGTGTCAGGATTATTTTTATCCAAATGTTACAAGATTTGGATAAAAACCTGACTCGCTTGTAATCATATAAAATATTAAACTGGATAATTAATACTTTAAAGTTTAGTTTAAAGAATACAGAGGTGTGCTACATTATGCTCTGAAGAACTGCAGAACATCTCTCACACACTTTATTTTGACCCAGTGCTATTCTCATGGACAATCATAAGTTATAAAGTACCATAGAAATATTTTATATCATTTTAAACTACCAGATTAGCTATCACTTAATTCGATGTATGTGTTCTCATACAGAAGTTCCACTGAATTCAGTGAGTTATTTCCAAACAAATAGGCCCAGATTTTCAGCTTTTGAGATGAAGATACTTTCTTTCATCAATATTTTCCAGATTCTTGACTTCACTGATACATTAACATCAGCTTCTTTGAAGAAAATATGTGTTTTGGATTTCTTTCCTGTGACATTAACTGATAACAAGCTGCTCAGGATTCTTTATTAACCTAACCAACTCATTAAGTTTTTTACTTTCCAGCATTGAGAATTTTAAATGGCCTTCCACTTTCCATCTAAAGTAAATATACTTTATTTTAGATTGAAAGAACACTGTTCCCACTAGTAATTCTAAGCATAAAAATGCTTAGATGTTTGACATTCCTAAATGTCATTTTTATTTAAACCATGACTGTCATTGATATATGATTAATTACAGAAAAAGAGAAATTTTTTAAAAATCTTTACCAAAATGGCTAGATGTAAAGATTTCATATACTTTAGTAAAACATGTTTCGAAGATTCAGATTTGCTATTGAGTTCACTAATCCTTAAAGTGTTATTGTTATATAGCACTACTGCTTCCATGGATAATGCACTCTTATATTTATTTCACTCACCAGCAATAATATACTATTTGGGAAATTCTGCTGCTGAACATTTTAGGTCAAGACTTAATGCCATATAAAATATGCTGAGCTTACTAGAACCCTGACTTCCTTATTTTATAGCTACTGTCAAAATAAGAAAGGTGCACTGTATTTACATACTGTGATTGGATATAAATCTCATTGCCAGTTTTGTCCCTTCCCTTCACCAACAAAATTCTTTGATTAACAGCAGTGTAGGAAATCATATTTTATCAAGTAAGGTCATAGATAACAGTATATTTATCAGTTTAGGGACCATGGTATTTCAAAGTTTGAGAATCCCTAATGACCATGAAGCAGATAGTCATTAGTAATGTCAACTAGAATTCAAAAGATGTATGTTTTTTTTTTATTGTGCAAGGTCCGGAGTGAAACGTGCCCGAGTGATACTATAATCATGCCAATATTTCTTAAGGGAGATGTGAAGAAGAATTGTTTGAATATTAACAAAAGAAAACATGGTTGCAAGTTTGTTTAAAATAGAGGGAATGTCACCCCAGAAAAGTTTATTTGAGCAAATTGTCTTTATATCAATTCAGTATTATAAAGACTAAGAAAAATGAATGCCAACTTGATGTAGATAGCTCTCTGATACCTACTGAAATGTTTTGATCTTCTACATATGTCTAAAACAGAAGTTTGTATTACCCTCTCTTAATGTTTAGGCCAGGTCTGCACAACTGATAGAGAACCAAATTTAAAATAATTGTGGTGTGGTGTTCAACGGTTAGGAGTACAATGGCAACATTGCAGCTGAGAATGTTTGCAAGGTCTAGAGGTGCTCAGTGCTGTGTCTTTCAGAACAGAAATGTCTGTGGAAACTTAAGAGGTAGTAATGGACCCTTCCTGATGCCAACAACATTTTATTGAATGAACATGGAATATTTTATACATTTCTTTCTTTTAATGCATTTCATGGTATTGTTGTTTATATGATATTAATTACTACCTATAACAAATTGAAATGCTAAAATTACTATTAAAGGCTCTTTGTTTTACAGATTCATTGCCTGGACTTTTGGATATATTTGGTTACCACATCCATCATGAACTAGATGAATCCCCACTAGATGAATCAACCACTGAGGAACCCTGTACAGCAAGTCCTGAAGATGATTCTGATGATATCCTCATTGTTGACCCTTTCTATCCTGAAATATATCATCTGGAGGAAGATGAGAGTGACGAAGTTGACTGTGAGAATAATACTGCTATCACAACTCCTCCACCACTGCAGTTTATTAATGGAAAGCAACAAGTGACCACTGCACCCAAAGATATAAAAGCTGAAGAAGCAAGAAGTGATCAAATTTTAGCACATTCCAAAAATGTAAATTTTTTGCATATTAATGAAACTAACATGGTGTCTGATAATGAGTTCTTGGCCACAATACAGCCAAGTGAATCAACTGGAGATACTGCTGCTACACAAAAACTAAGAGCAGAATATGATACGATGGAAGAAGTCTTTAGTGGAGACTCAGAAACTACACATAAGGTTCATGAGATAATATATCTCCATGGCCAGTCCTTATCAGACAATAATGAGAAATTGATACAGTTTGAAACAGAACACTTAGAAGATTTAACTGCCCAGCCTGAATCAATAAGTTCTATTTCTCCCTACACAACAAACATGGAGCTAAAAGAAGACTCTGAACAGTTAATTCTAACAGCTTCTACTCAAAGTTGGTTACCTCCTACTACCACTGTATCCTTAGACACTGGAGATGACATAGTAGCTCAACATGACACTTCTGTTCTGCAAGGAAATTATAATACAAACATTAGACATAATGTACTTAATTCTTATATAAATTTATTGACAACCACATCCAGTACTAATTTGTTGAATATATCAGAAGGTTCTGGAGCTGTTCAAGAAGATGGTTATAAATCAACTAGTGCATTAATAAAACCAGGAAGACAAGAAAAACATCCTAGCCAGGAAAGTTTCTCTGATGATGATGGAAATCCTATTCCACCTAAACCTATGCCTTCTGCTTCACAATCTCCTGCTTCTTTGTATAAAGAGACCATGTTTATTGCTGAACATAGTCTTGTAGAATCTTTTACTACTGACTCTCTTACCAAAATAATTTTGAGCACCACTAAAAATCAAATTAATATGGAGGAGTATAAGGAAGACAGTACAAGCTCTATGTCTTTAAATATGGAGAATTCAACTGCTGTCAACACAGAAAACTTGTTTAATAACAATGAATACTTAAGTGATAACATCAGAGTTGTGAGTGAAGGATCCATAGCTGTCACCCAAACAATCTCTCCTCTCAAAACCAAAGAAATCACAGAAAATAGATTGTCCATTAATGAAGAATCTGGTGATGGAGAATTTTGGAGGAAGCCTAATAGCGAAATACTTTTGGGGGGTCCTACCAGCCAAGTGGTAAGTATTGACTCCCAATTTCTAGATGCAGGTTTTGGAGGAATTGATAGTATGACTCAAGCCACTACACAGACTTCATTTCCAGTGAGGTCTGAATATGGAAGCAGTAAAGGAAAAGAAATAGGTAGTATTTCAAGTGAACCACCATTGAATCATGCAATTCATACTAATCATACAATGGATGTGTTGGATGCTGAATTGTATGGGGAGGCTACAGACACTAGAATAGAAAGTCAAGTATCAAAAAATGAAACTTACAGCCAAAGAGCATCAGATAAATCAGAGGCAAGTGTGCTGTTGCCATTTAGTGACAAGTCTGTTGTAGAGACAAATGAAGAAGTGATAGCAACTATAACAATACCAGAGCAAACAAATTTGTTTGAAACATCTAGTATGAAAAACATTTCTCCTGACATCAGTGTAGGAATGAAGTTAAAACCAGAATCAAGAGAAACTAATAGGACTGCACAACATTCCAGCAGTACCGCACAGGATTCTATAGTAGTGACAAATAACATAACTCTGCAGAAAGGAAGTTCTGAATTCTTAGTAAATGAAGGAATGGAATCTCTTCAGTTGGAAGATAGAAAAAACATTTCTCCAACTACCTTTGACGAAATGATTCATCTTGTGGATATAGGCTCTGGAGAGGAATCAGTTAATGACACAAATAGTATGATGCTGGAAAATTATACTCCCACAGAAAAAGAAATTAATAGTAAATTACCATTGATTGAACCAGGTTCTGGAGACATAGATTCTATTACATACTCTTCTACAAAAAAACCAATTTCATCTGAATTTTTGGTGCAAGGATCTAAAAATCAAATAAAAAATGGAAGTGAAGAACCTAGCATTATATTTCAGCATCCACTGGTTACAACATTAAACATAACTAGTACCACTATAGTAACATTAATGAACCAAAGTATTACAGGAGAGTTTGTTAATAAATCAAAAATGGAACAGGAAATGCCAAATGTACAGGAGACAAGAGCTTCTGATAAAAAACCCCATTTGGAAGCAGAAATGTATTCTGAAGAAAAAAGAAAAATTGTAGAAACAGAATCCGTAAGACAACAGTCAGATATTTCTGGTACTTCTAAATTTTATCAACATGCAAAAGAACTACAATTCGATATTAATTCTGAATCTTTAGAGAACTATCCCCCTTCAAATGATAAAATTGAAAACAGTTTAATAATAAATGCAGAGAAAGAAGAATGGTTGGAAGAAAAGACTAATCCCGCCAAAGAGAGTCACACACTTCCACCCCCATCTACAATGTATAGACCAATAACCACAGCAATTAATGTTCCATTTTTGACAAAACAAGGCTCAAAAAATGAATTCTTTATGGTTCATACTACTCCACCTGGGAATTCTGCTACATTAAAAGAAAGTTCTAATGCATTAAAACTTGACACTCTTCATTCTAAAAGTTCAGAAGAATTTTTTTCAAAGGAACAACATGAAGAATTTGAGAGGCATACTGATGATTCCAAATATGAATTTAAATATCCATCCATGCTAGAAGACAATTTGTCTTCAGCCAGTGATGAAACCTTTCCTGTGTTACCTGTGGTACATACTGAGGCATCTACTATAAATTGGTTCATTTCTGAAGATGATCAGAATAAAGAAAAATCTTTCCAGGAAGAACAAAATGTACTAGCTGTAACAGATGAAACTCCTCAAGGGAAAGCCTGGATGTTTGTAAAGCATGAAAATAAAACTTCTACTTCAAAATTATTTATTGAACCCCCTACTACTGGAACAATAGAAACACCACATACCACTTTATTACCCAAACTGTTGAGTGTTGGAAACCAGGATGGTTCTGGGGAAGGATCTGGCTGGCAAGACGTAATAGAGCAAAAATCTGAATCATTTACTCATTTGCCAAACTTGGAACTACCACTTCCAACCCGTCGTCCTCATTATTCAGACAATGAGAACACAGATGCCACAATGGATGTATCCCCAAAAGACCCACAAACTCACACAGAGAAGTATGAAAAGATAGCAACATCTGATAGTGACATTTCAGAGAGTTTTTCATATGAGAGTTCCACAAACAACATAAAAGACTATGAAGATCTTATCCCTGTAGCTGGTTTCAAAAGAAATTATTCGGAGGATATTTCTAGCTTCGCTGATATTATTGGAATAGGCGATGGAGTAATACTTGATGAAACAACAATTATTGATGTTGATAATTTGAAATCAAATGCAAATATTGATGATATTATAGATCATACAACTGAAAGACCTGGAAGACACTCAACATATAATATTTATACATCAGCAATGAAAATTCAAAATACAACACCTGAAATGTTAATTGATGATAAAATTACAGATAACCAAGGAAGTTCTGTAGGTAATAAGTTCGTTCACAGTGAATCTATGTTATCTGATCATACCCCAACATTAGAGGTGGGTTCTGGAGATATTGCATTTTTCACAACAGAAAGTGCAATTTCTCAGGATCCACTTAAAACATCTATTCTGCTTCCAACACTACCTCTTCTTGTCAGTTCTACCATATCATCTCCAATTAGTTCTAACGAAAATACCACTGATATAGGATATGGCATTGAACATACAGAATCTGAAGAAATGATACAATCCAAATCTGAACAACCAACACCGTCAGACAATGAAATAGTAGCTGATGAAAGTGAAATTACCACTATATCAGGAGAGGGACAAGTACAGGTGGATAAACAGAAACCTGTGGTTCTTCCTTCAACTCTAGCATACATGCCTCTTAAAACAGGACAAACTTTGACCACACATCAACCTGAAGAAAGTACTGCTTCAAATCAGCTTGTTTCACAAAATGTAACAAAATCTGAAGAAACAAGCCACAAAGTGTATGAAGGAATGAAAACTGAACTCACAAAATCAACGGAAACCGTTATGAAGAACTTGCTTCTCACAACACAAACACCCAAACTGCCTGTGACTGTGCATTTACTCAATGATGTTTCTGAACACCCAGAAGAAATCATGCAAAGTTCTTCATCATCAACTGATTCTAACAAACATGATTTGCCAGCACCAGAAACTTTTAGAGAAGTTAGTGCTGACGCAGCAGTAACCTACAAACCTGCTCTGAAAGATTTGTCCAATAATACAGCATTTCCTAATGTAGAACTGGAGAACAGTTTCCTTGAAAGTATAACTACATCTGATGGGCATGTACAGGAAACAAATGAAACACCAAAAGATGCTACAGAAAAAACAACTATTTTTGAAGAATTTCTTTCAAAAGGTGTGGTACCATCAAGCTTTTTTCATTCTGACACTGAAGACCTGTTAGAAGAAGAAACTCCTGAGAAGGTAAAGGAGCTAAATCAGTTAGATGGAAATAGTGCTGATGGAAGTTTGTTATGGATACATAGCATACCTTCTTCAATTCCACATGAGAGTAAAACAGGTGGAGTTTATGGTGCTGATGGAGAAGCCAGTGTTTGGCCAATCTCACCGCCACCATCTGCAGATAAAATTGTGAAAGTTCAAAATGCGCAACCAGAGTCGTCAACGATTTCTTTTAACCTAGTAAATGAATACTCAGGTCCTGAAAGCATTTCTGATTATAACAAACAAACAATAAATACAGAGGATTTAAATGCAAATGAACTTGTAACTCCACCATTTTTACTTCTGGATGTTACCAATGGATCAGACTTCCTGATTGGTCGAGGTGAAGGTTCAGTTGAAGGCTCAGCAATTCAAATCCCAGGTAAGGGAGAAGCTGTTTAAGTGCATCCTTTCCTCTGCCACAATTATTAATGTTTTATCATTTATCAGAAAGTGCTTGACTGAAGGTAAACTATGAAGATAATATATGTCACACATTATATGCACAACTGTAGTATGTGAACTGGACCATCATTGCAATGATGCCAGCAGTTTCTATTATGATAGCTAGAACTAGTTGTCTAGTTCACCTGGTACATTTATGCATTCAAATGTGTATGCTGAAAAATTCAGAATTGGTTGCATGAAGAAAAAAAAGATATTGCATGATTTAAATGTGAAATATTTGTCAATATTTTGGAATAGAAAAAATTATTATTAATACAATAACATTAGCAGACTTTTGAAATTCACTGAATCGTAATGATATTAACAGACGTAGCAATATATACGTGGCTAAATATGAAAGAGAAATAGTTATTTTGGAGGGAAAAAGTGGAATTTATTTTTATATCCAAATCTTGAAATGAAAGCTATTCATATCACACAGCAGACTGAATACCAGTTTTCCTTTGTCTGCTTTCCCTTCCCTGGAATTTGCAATAGTTTTATTATTTTCCATTGTGCTCACGTGCAGTGTGATTCAACATGTGAAATCAGTATTACTGTGGATAAAGTGTTCATATAGATAAGGGATTCGTGGATTGGATAGCTAGCTATGTAAGACATTTAAACTCTGTGAAATTTATTTATTTATTTAGCCTTTTATCTGTGGACATCCACCATATTTAGCTTAGATTGTTTTTCCCAATGGTAAGGATTTGAGAAGATTTCTCATAGTTTTCTATTGAAGGTTTTGCACAAAATAAGTAATCAAGGCATAGAATATCTGCTCAGTAGTTTTATTTAAAAAGGTGCAATTTGGGCCTGATAATACTACTTTCGGACACAACAAATTCACATAATTACTTAATATGTGGTGTCATTCTAGTTGGCAAGCAGGAATCAGTGATAGTTTTACGTAAATGTAACCTTCACTTAAAAATACAAACGCAACTTGGTTTGAAGTTTTTTATTTGACAAGACAATAGATTCAAGAAATGATTTGACTTCTAGGTGATTTTTTTTAACTAGATGTTTTATAAATTGATTAAATATAGTGTGAATTGAAAGATTGTTTTTATCCAAAGTCACAAGTCACAGTGAGAAGATAACAAATAAAACGTATGCTATAAGAATTGTTGTTCTGTCTACCCAGTCATTGCACATAAACTAACTTCGTTCAGATAATACATGTTTCATTCACTGTGTACATGTTTTAACTATTTTGGCTATAATTAATTTCATATCGTATCAGCTAAATCCTCAACAAAATATTAAGACTGCCAAAATCAAAACAAAGCATCATTGAAGTAAACAAAATACTGTTGAAAATAATTTTTCCTGATGTAGTATAGTTTTGTTTTTATTATAAAAGCATGATTTATTGTTAAACACACTGTGCTTAATTAATTATATTTGCTTGCATGTTTATAGTGTTTAATCTGTTAATGTAGCAGATTGCAGCACTTGGGGTAAATTCAAGAAAGTTTTCTGCATAGAAACAAACAAATGTCGTTGCTTTTTAAAAAATACAGCTATTTTCAATGAACTCATTTTTACAGGCCAAGATCATTGTAAAAGCAATCCATGCTTGCATGGGGGCACTTGTTACCCACGTGACTCTTTCTATATCTGCACTTGTATGCCAGGTTTCAGTGGTGATCGGTGTGAAGTAGGTAAGAAACAAATGCTTTGTTATTTTTGACTGTCTACTTTTTTTTAATAGGTAGAAGAAATTCAGTAATGAACATTAAAGTTCAGGCAATACTGAAATTTATATCATCAACTTGATGGAGACTCACCTAGCCATTCAGCGAATGCAGTCCATGTTTATACAAATGGAATGTCTTTAAATAGATATCATGAGGGTTATAAAATATGCATTGTTTGCTATATTTTTCTATCCATGTTCTACATAATGGTGTTGCATAGTAAGACATTTTATATGTATGTTGGTCTTTTCCTTTTTCCTTCAATAAATAAAAGACTAGGTGTAAATAATAGAGAAGCAAGCTATAATATTAATATCTAGTTTTGATAAATGGATACTATGAGGAAAAAATACTGACCTATTTCATATATACGTGTCCCTTAATAGCTGCACCCAATTTGCTTCCAGACATGGCATCAGTTTAGCAGAGCCTTGGAAACAGAAAGACAATTCTTTTAAAAATAATCTTCTCTAGCTGGTGCTCTGCACATATATTGGAATACATGCTAGGTAGATATTCTGACTTTTTAATCCAATATATTTAAAGGGTACCAAATGAGGAAGGATATTTCAAAAATGCCCATACCTTCCCATATTTAATTAGAAATATTCTATGTCATCCTTATTTAATAAAATCTATTAAAAACTCAAGAATTTTTGAAGACATGAGAATGCTTATTAAATTAATGAAAGAAAGGGTCTTTTTGCTGATTCGTTCAGCCAAAGGCATGAAGCAATTTTAGTAATAATAGATTTCCTTATACTAATGGGTTTTGAAGCTCGTTTCCTGTTATTTAATTATTCCATACGACCTGGATTTCTACTTTTTGAAGAATTGTAGCATATTACTTCATACATTATTTATTTTGAACGGGCAGAAAGATAGAGATAAAATAAACATTATGAATGATAATGCCTACAGCCATTAAGAGGTACAGAAGTTCAGTGTTTCAAGTTGACAGGTTAGAACAAGTTGGACACTTGGCAGCAATAATTACCCAGATTTTCCTTTTCAAAAAGGAATTGCTGCAATATATTCCCCCCTCCCCCGCCAGCAGTTCAAGTAGTGACAGGTAAACTGAAGGTGCAGGCTAGAAATCTAGGATGATTTTTAACAAGGGCAGGTTGATGTGCTGCATTTAGAAAAGTTTTCTGTGTGGGAAATGTATTCAGATGTTGAAAAAAAAGTTAAGTTTATATATTGGGATGCCTGAAATCCATTAATAAGTTATTCTATTTGATATAATACACACACACAATATGAAAGCGAGAATAGTTGTTGCAAAACATTATTATTTGTTTGTAATTTTCTTGAATAGATGTAGATGAATGTCAACCCAGTCCTTGCAGAAATGGTGCCACATGCATTGATGGTGTCAGTACATTTACTTGTCTTTGTCTTCCAAGCTACGTTGGAGCACTTTGTGAAAAAGGTGAGAGACCAGTTTGAAATGTGTAAGTTAACTCAATCCTACTTTTGAAATAATCTATGAAAGGTGGCCAAAAGTATCATCTGCCACAGGGATGGGATGAATGTATTTTATTTCTTTGTGTATTACATTATTTATTCTAAATATTTAATACTGCCTTTCTTTAATCATATTTAACACCGACATACAACAGGATAAATAAAAGTGACTCATGCTTTATAGAGGCTTTATTTTTTCTCCTTGTGTTCAAGCTTTTATTGTTGCTGATAATTAGAGAGGAAGAGAGTAATTTAGTTACAGCATTTAGTTTAATCAGCTACAAAAACTTACTAAATGCTGTAAGATACTGTATTTTATTAAGAACAGTAATAAATCTTAATGAGATCTGGAGTTTGTACCTTTGGGAAATTTTTACAGGATGCTGATCTAAAGTTAAACATAAGAAGGATGATCAAAATAATCATGCCTTTTTTACCCAAATGCCATTTTAAATTTTCAGAAGATGTTTGTTTGTTTGTTTGTCAAAAAGTGCAAGGAAACAGGACACATGAAAAAATGGCACAAATAAATGGATATAAAGAAGCAAAACATAGCCATAAACAC
>JANHGD010001520.1:118531-129366 GCA_027560375.1 Imantodes cenchoa
ATGGGCGAGAATCCTCTTGTGAGAGGATGCTCCTGCGCATACGCAGAAGGGAAAAAAGAAGCAAAATTGATGGCGGCGTGCAACGGCCGCCATCTTTTTAAATTTTATATAATTATATATAATCTTGCGCGGCCCGGTACGAATTGCTCCACAGACCGGTACCAGTCTGCGGCCCGGTGGTTGGGGACCACTGCACTAGAATACCTAGATCCCTCTCACAATCATGATTTTTGAGCTAGATACCACCTATTCTTTATCTATGCATTTGGATTTTTTTTTCTTAAGTGTAAAACCTCAACACTGAATTGCATTTTGTTTGATAAGATCTAGTGTTCAAGTCTACTATATCAAAATCTTTCTGCAATTTGAATTTATCTTCTAAAGTGTTGGCTTTCCCCCTCTCCCCCCAACTTGATGTCATCTGAAAATTTGATGGGTTACATTTCTATCCTCTCATCTAAACTATTTATAAAGAGTACTGGGCTAAGACAGAACCATAAGGTACCCCACTGCATGTCTCCCTCCATTTAGATGTAGTTCCACTGAGGACTTCATGTTGAGTCCAGTTGCCAATCCATCTGGTAGTGATGCTGTCTACTCCATATTTTTTATATTACCAAGAAGTTGGCTGTGGTCTACTTTGTCAAATTGGTACAATATAATATTAAAATTAATAAATCAAATATATGTGTTAACTTCCAATATTGATGAACTATATATTCCAACATTTCTCAGAACTAATCATGTTGGGAGTTGCTGGGACTTTTAATTAAACTCTATCTGGAGAGTTACAAGTTCCCCATCTTTAAAATAATTCCTTCGTCTCACATTTTTTAAAAAAATATTTATTAGTTTATCAAACATGTACAAGATAGCAGGTATAAATATGAACATGGACATGAACAAAGAAAATGAATACAAATAAATGTGGACAGTAGGACAGGGACGATAGGCACTCTGGTGCGCTTATGCACACCCCCTTTATGGACCTCTTAGGAATGGAGTGAGGTCCATGGTAGACAGTTTAAGGTTGAAGCTGGGAGGTTTTGAGGATGTAACAATGCAGTCGGGTAGAGCATTCCAGGCATTGGCCACTCTGTTGCTGAAGTCGTATTTTCTGCAATCGAGTTTGGAGTGGTTTACCTTGAATTTGTATCAATTGTTTGCCCATGTATTATTGAGGTTGAAGCTGAAGAAGTCATTGACAGGTAAGATGATGTAGCAGAAAATTTTGTGTACTATGCTTAGATCAGACTGCAGGCGGCACAGTTCCAGATTGTCCAAGGCCAACATTTCAAGCCGGTGGCATAGGGGGTTCTATTGTGAGTAGAGTAGTGGAGTACTCTTCTCATAAAATACCTCTGGACCCACTCAATCGTATTAATGTCCGATATACAGTGAGGGTACCCAGCAGACAAGCTGTATTCAAGAATAGACGAGCTGTATTTGAGAATCAAATCCCTCCAACCAAATTTTCATCATCATCATTCATTATCTACTTCAGCAATTAGGAGAATAATAATAACTCATGAAATGGAAGGCATTAGAATCATCCTTCAAATGACTCTTTCCATTAATTAGAAAGGAACAGTACTTAAATATTTGTATCTATAGATTATCATGCGAAGTTTCTTTATATGGGTCCTCCACTGGTAATATGTTTATTGATGTGTACAGCATCTTTTATTCTTTGCCTTTCTAACATTATCAAGGATGTATTTTTCTTGAAAAAGAAAAGAAAAACAATTTATCCAGTGTATTTATTTGTACTGACCCAGCTAGCATGTATCTTAGATCTGATTGTTATATCTCTTCTGAATAACATTCCTTTTAATCTCCTTCAGAAGTCTACTGTTTTGCCCATTTAAAATATAAATGCAGGATAATAACACCATCTCATGGATGGCCAATAAATATATTTTAGCTATGTAATTGTGCAGTTGTTCCAGGCAAAATTCTTCCTTATAGGATGGTGCATCTAGCTTCAACTCATTGAAAGGTGATGTGGGCAAGAAAGATGCCATTGAAATTCAAATGATTTTAACTTCAGCATATGCTTTTCAAACGAATTTTGCTTGCAATGTACAGTATATTTATATATATTATTTTATAAGCTAATACCGGTAGTGACATTATATGCTATAACTAAAGTTTTTTCTTTTCTTCAGTTCAGTCATAGCCAATTCTTAGAGACTGCCTGGAAAACTTTTCTTGGCAAGGTTTTTCAGGAATTCCCTCCTTCTTAGGGCTGAAACAAAATGACTAGCCAAGGTCATCCAGCTGTTTTTGTGCCCAAGGTGAGGCTAGAAATCACAGTCTCACTTTTTTCCCCCTGATGCCTTGATCAAGTGATTTATCATATAGTTAAATCAAAGACAAATGTCTAGTCCCTGCAAGTACTTTGGACTTTTGATTACAATTTCTTCCTGGCAGCATGGCCAATGGAAAAGAAAAATACTGCTGTTGAAATCCAAAATATTTGAAAGTACCAGTTTTCTCATGGCAAATTAAATGCTGGTTAAAAATTGTACTTAGATATAAAATCATAGAATACCATAGCTATATAAATTAGATTTTTTTTTTGGGGGGGGGGAACCATGTGTAACAGAATAACAGAGATGGAAGGGAGTGTGGAGGTCTTCTAGTCCATCCCCCTACTCAAGCAGGAGATTCTATACCAATAAAAGTCTTTGTGAAATTTTGATAGTGTGATGTTTCTGTAGTATACGTATAGTGCAATAGTTCTACTCTGCAACTTTATCACTGAATTGAATCCCGAACAAAGCAAAAACATTTCTGATACAATGTTTCTTTTCCTTCTAAATCTGAACTCCTATAATGGTAAGAAATATCTCTGATTTACTTTTGGCAAAATTTATTAAGAATAAATACAAGTTTCTCAGAGTAGGTTGAAGTCCTGTCCCAAGGTAATAAAGAAAGTTCTGAAAAAACAGAAGGGTGTGAAAATTCTTCTTCTGTAAGTTGGATTTCTTTGCTCATAACAGCAGATGTAGGAAAGTGGTGTCTTATGTTTCGAATCTCACTGTGACTGGATTTATTCTCACTAGAACAAAATATATAATTTCATAAATGTTGGCTTTTTCCAGGTTTGCCTTTTTATCCTAAGCCTACTGGGTAAAAGGCTCTGAATTTAAAAGTGCTTTTGGAGAAAAAAAAAATCTGTGAGGCTAAAAGTACTTTTGCAATGCATTATTTTTTAAATCTAAAGCAAAGGATTAGATTCATTGCAATTAATTTTTAATAGTTTCATTAATAATGGAAATAATTCAGAATTCAGCTCTTTAACAGAAGACCATAAGTTGACAAATGTTTCTTTTAGCAGTTAATTTGAAAATACATCTAATAAATCCCAAAAAGTTTTCAAATCATTATAGCTTTAAATTCTATTTTATGACTGCAGTGTCATACAGTTGAAAGTTTGGCCTGGGGAGTTTAGGTGCATGATTAGGGAGATCAATCCCCACTCCCCCACTCTACTTCAGGAATTAAGTCAGTGTCATAAGATATACATAGAATCAAGCTCTGTTCTAGAATAAAACTGAAAAGAAAGAAGGTAAAAATATATATTTAAATAGTCACATGCAAGACATTCTGCGGTGAGGAACTAAAAATACAGAGCTTCTGAAATTATAGACAAAAGCCAGTTTGGTGTGGTGGTTAACGTGCTGATTTAGAACCCAGGAATCTCTGAGTTCGATTACTGCCTTGGATATGAAAGCTAGTTGCTAGCCCTATGAAGAAGATTCTGGCAGGTCACTTTGAAAAATGCTGCCAAGGAATCTACACGGTCTTGTTTTTGAATCACCCAGAATCAGGCTCAACTGGATGGGTCATTAAAAAAATCATAGAAAGCATCTTAGAACAGCAAATGGAAAAATATACAGGGAAAGATAAAGATGGACAGCCCGCAAGCAGCTCTGATACGAAGAGATTCCAACTTGGACAAAAAATATTTGGGCACAACCCCCCACCCCCATGCAATGGCTAAGCTTGTATAAGATAAAAGATGCTGGAGATGATAAAGCATTGACTAGCAAACCTAGAAATCAAACTTACACAAATTGTATATAACTTTTTCCCATTTCTCTAGAAACTAGATGACTCCTGGAATAGAGTTTCTTACATGGGTAGTTATCTTGCCTGTAAAAAATCCTGCTTAAATCTGAGGCTGAGGCAAGATGTTACTAAAAATAACTTTTCCTAACTAGCGGAAATAGAACAATTGGGTAATCTGTCTTTGTCATGATTCAGAGCATGGAACTATCCCTTGTGTAGATGTGTGTTTGTGTGTTGAGATATTTGTCTTAAGAGGATGCAATTTATGAATGTCTGAGTTCTACTAGATGGTGAAGAACTCTATTCATAATGACTGGCTGAGGAATTCAAGTGAGATACTTAGTGAGATATTTCCTTGTTTGTTATCTAGAAAGTATATTTATGCACTCTATATTAGGATATTTTCCTTCATCTAGTTTTTCCTTTGTGGGCTGGAAGCTTTGGAGGACACTTTTCAACTTTTCCATTCCGTAAAAGAATTTAAAGAATACATTGTTTACCAAGCACTGCCAATGTCATGTCATTCATCCTAGTATCATGTTACCTAAAATTAAAAAGGGCGGAACATACAGTATAATTCTGTTTTAGAGAAAGGGCAGAATGAAGCTTGCTGTGAATGACTGGGGTTTTTTGCAACTTGAACTGCTATGTTCTCCAGAATTCATGCTGGGTAAAGCACCTTAATTAATCTTCATTTCCCTTTTGGAAAGAACTGACCCAAAGTAATTTCACACTCTGCAATTTATTGTATTTTTCAAAATGTACTTTTCCCATCGATTGCAGTAAGCAATATTGGATATTAAGTATGAATAACACTGGATTCTGTATATTCCCACTTGGCCAATCAGGCCTCCAGTTTCTATTGCTGTGCCTTCAAATTTAACATTTTTCTATAATTCTGAAATGAAAAACACTAAACAGTATAATCTCTCCAGTCAGTATAAGACATTAGCATTAAATGCTTCCAATAGTGCCACATGGCAGAATGTGAATAGGTGTCTTGTGTCAGAATGACATTTGTAGCTGATGCTATTGACACATGTTAAATCACCTCACTGAAATAACAGCTGTCTTTCTCGTAAAAACATGCTGAGGGTATTATTCAATCAGATCAGAGGCCTGTCCAGAGTTGCTGCTCATACTTGTGATCCCACAGTAATCAGCCTGTGGACCAGAGAAACTCCCAGGCAGGATATAATACACACCAATATTTTCCTCTATTTCTTAAGCAGCTAATTCTAAAAATGACATTACCCCAATGCTGGCAGTAGAGTAATTATAGCTATTGGGAGTGGTGTCTATAATAGCTTTGCTTAAATCCCTTTAAAAGTGTCAGAATGACTATGGCCTTTTATGTAGTAAGCTCCACAGAGAAAGACAGCTGCAATGCATTGTGGGAGCTCCAACCTCTTAGCAGGCACTGAGTTCTGTATCATGGAGAATTATTGGAGCACCAATAATAGTTTTATTATTTTTTTATTTCTTCTTATTTGTGTTAGGATAATTTTAAGAGTGTTCTGTCAAGGGATTAAACTTCCGTTAAAATTTGCCCTTCCCTAGTATATTCTTCAAAGGAATAAAAAGAAAGATATTACCAGTAAAGGCATAGTAGACACTTTGATAAGTGTGCTTATTCCGCATATGCATATGCTTCCATTGTTCAATTGTTGTAACATGTACAAACTAGCAAGAACTCCAGGGCAAGAGTGACAATGTCACTAAGTTTCCCAATAGTACAAGAAATGAAGGAACATATAATCTGGTTTACAACTATTACTTCTTTACTGCTTAAATGTATGGGCTCGACTTTAGATAATAGTTTTTGGGAAAAATAACTTCATACTCTGAAGAAAAGCAGTATGCCCTGTATAATTATTCAAGAATTTTTTAACCAGAACAGAAAATGTAGTTTAATTTAGAATCTCTCTGTCTCTTTCCCTCTCTTTTCATTCTTTTCACTTTGCTTCTAGAGTTTGATTTTGTCTGTATGTGTCCCTTTTTCCTGGCAATCTAAGAAAATTTGACTTGCCGTAGTTTATAGTGTTTATTGAATGCAGATATGGAGCTGAATATGCTATGTTCAACTACACAGATGTAATTGCAAGAAGACAAATCTTACAGACAAATCTTGTAGCTAAGCATAATTTATTTCATTTTTTTCTGTTCTGTTCTTCATTTAAAAAGCAATACTTTTTATCTAAGGAGTTATCTTTTGAAATATCTGCAAGTACTGTCTCTGCCTGTAGGTTTAATTTTGAAAGTTGGGGGAATAGCCATGCTGATTCTTAAAGGAGCTATAAGATCTTGCAGCATAGATATGCTAAAGTATTTTATATCAGAGACATCAGCTTAGAAAATTGAGATTATTCATGTTCTTAATACGTTATATTTTCTTATTCTACATCTAAACTTTGATATTGATAGTTATTGAAAGAAATGTTGCTATGGTTTTTTGCTGCTGATAAAGTTTTGTTGAAGACATGCTGCAATGATTAAAACTGCTTCATTTCTGTAATAGCTGTATTAGAATAACAATTCTGTCTGCGATTCAGCTACAGTCTGGTTTTCAAAACCATTTAATTATGTTGCAGGCATAACATATGCTGTCTGTGTAAAGATGTTTATATACTGTAGGGTTGAGTTCCTGCCGGTTTGGACCAGATCGCCCAAACCATTAGCGACCCGCTGGTGATGTGAAGATGGCGTCACGGATCTGGTTCGGTCTGTGCCGGTTCGTGCACGCTATCTTTTTTTCGGATTTTTCGGCGTTTTTTTCTGTGTTTGGATAGCTTCTCCTAGCCCTCTGTTTGGAAAAAAGCCCTCCCGCCTGCCCCCGGGTTAATACCGACCTGGTAGTCCTGTTTTTCGCCCTTCCCAGGCTCCAAAGGCTTCCCTGCCCCATCCTCCTAGAGGCTCTCCGGAAGCCAGAAATGGCCTTCCAGAGCCTCTGTGTGAGCCAAAAATCAGCTGGACGGCACACACATGCACATTGGAGCTGAGCTCGCGTGCCAGGAGATATGGCTCCACGTGCCACTGTGGCACCCATGCCATAGGTTCACCATCCCTACCCTAGGATAAACTTCAACCAATACACTGTCATCCAGAATTAAAATATCCTCCAAGGTTGAGCAAAGTTCTGAAACAGAATATCTCCACTTAATTTCTACTCACCTCTTGTATTCAGTGGGACATGACTAAACTACTTCTAACCTCTGCAGTCACACAACTGTTATTTGTCAACATATGAAGGCCAAGCCATTACAAATGAAAATAAAGAAGTAATGTTCTAGTCAATTCTTACTCATTTTAGGATATAAGCTTACACTGAAAAACCAAATGCTGAGCAGCCACAGAATATATTGAAAAGTATTATTCTGGAAATGAGGCTTCACAGCTGCAGAAAAAAAACAGACATAGAAAACTGTTTTACTGACTTATAAAATGCCCCATTCTTGAAATTTTGAATACTCAGAATTAGAATACAGGATGGCTGAATAGGGAATTTTAAGGATGGAGAGCCTAAGGAGGCATTCAAATTTACAAAACTCATTGATATGGCCTTCCTGTAAAGAAGTAGATGTAGCGTATTCTAATTCCATTTAAATCAATATGTAGAAATGCGTCAAGGAGATAAATCATGCCTCCTTCTTATCCCAAATGCAAATAACGTTATCATTTATCTCACAGAACCTGATGACCAACCTCAAAACAGGCACAAGAAAATAGCCAAGCAGCTATCTACCCACAGTTCAACTACAAGAGTTTGGAGCAGTATCTCAACCTGACAACTCTAAGAGGTATAGACTTCAATTTCCAGAATTCCCCAGCCAACAGGCTCTAGGTCTAGGATACTCCTGATGGAATTACCTAGCACAGAACCAGACATTTTACAGGCAGGACTAAGCTAATACCTTTCTTTCAGACTTCCAGCAAGGGAGTCCAGGTATAGATGCATCAGATCCTGGGAGCTCTGAGGATTTGGTACTAATCTTAAATTCATGTAGGAAATTCTGTCTGCATCATGCTATGAACTGCGGCCCATCTGTTTTTCTGCATCTTTCCCCACATGCTCTTTCTCCCAAGTGCTCTGAACTGAATCATCTCCCTTCTGGGAGTTCCTTAGAGTGCTGCCTTTCTATTTTCTTGTTGCCAGAGCATAAGCACAGTCTACACACCCAATGATTTTTCTGAATAGAACAGAACCATGTTACATGCTGCTGTTTTTGTATTCAGTAAGTTATTGCTCCCTTTTTCTGGCTGAGATCTTCTCTTGCTGTCCAGCCTGGAAAGATCTGCTGTAGATTCTCTTTTGTTTGGATGGTTTGTTTCAATAGCATCCTCAGGGAATTGTGCTCCTGTTCTTGTATATTTCCGTTCTAATCTGTGCAAATTGCATTTTACTTGCCACTGATACTGGAAGCATGTGTTCTAGTTTTATGAAAATTTAGAAAAACAATTTGAAAATTTTAATTTCCTCAGTTGTACATGACTGCAGATAGCTTCAAGGGTTACATGAACAAATGAAAGCATCCATAATGGAATAGACCACATACATATCATAAGCTTGCATACCATATATTAAGGTTCATAAGTAAGGTTGGATGAGGAGGAGGAGAGGGGGGAAGGAGTGAGGGAGATGGAGTGTGTTGTCCTGGCCCCTAAGATTTCTATGTTTTTGTTATGGTTCAGAAGCATCTGGCTGATCACTACTGAAAGCGATAGTTGAGTGGAGAATTAAATACACATTTATTTTATTAGTGTTCTATGTATGCACTTTCTGGTTTTTCTGCCATGCTGCATAAATGCACTAAATACAACTTCACCTCCAATGTTTTTTCTTCGCTTTCAAACTTATTGCTGGAATTGTAAAAGCTGCACACCTTACTTTTAAAATAAAAGCGTTATAATAATCTTTCTATACTGATTCAAAACTATGCAGAAAGAGCCGCGTGATTCCCGACCATCCCTTTCAGCTAAAAGAAGAAACCTTTTGCTGGCATTTCACATACATCCTTGAAACACAATCTCTGATGTCTGAGATTCACTGTTTTTCAGAACTAGATTCCGCTTTGGCGTCCATACATACATCTGGCAGGATGGCTATTCATTTTGGCCACTAATGGAGCCTTTGGGACTCATCCTTTCATCAGCCTTTGACAAGAACTGTAATTGTCCGCAGCGAGCTGGCTAGCCGATTTAGCAAGTGAGCTAATTCTATAAGACAGGCCATGCATTACTTATGGGACTTTGGTACCCATCCATAAAACTCCTTCGGAAAGCGTTTCCGAAGAGAGAGAGAGAGAGAGAGTGTGTGTGTGTGTGTGTGTGTGCAGGAAATCGGGTTGCCCTCTTTTAGAATCGGAGCCACACATTATTTAAAACTTGGCTGCCGTGAAGGCGAACTGAAGAAAACAGGGATGCGCCAAGATCTATCGAGCCCACTCAGGGCTTGTCCCACGCAGTTTCCTTTCCTCAGAGGCTTTGTGGTCTCGCAAAGTAATCTGGACTGCCCCCCTCCCACACACACACACACTCTCCCCGTTCCTCGGCCCGCGTGAAAAGCCTTTTAGTGCTTTGGCGCTCTGGGAAAGAGGCTCGACTCTTCCCAAGGCTGTGAATGAGGAGAGTGGGAGGGCCGAGAAGGAGCGGGGGGGGGGGGGGGTTGAACAAGCGAGCGCGAACGACTGGCTGTGGCTGCTTCTCTCCTCGCCTACCGCCCAGAGAGCCGGGCAGACAAAGGAGGCGAGAGCGGGTAGCTGAGACTGGAGCCTCCAGAGCCTCAAGGTCACTCGCGCCTGGATTAGGAGAGGAAGAGAGGCGCGCGGACGCTGAGGCGCCCCTTCCTCGCCACCTCCCCTCCGCCTTCCCGCCTCTCTCCTCCCTCCCTCAACTCGCGACCCCCGGTTTCACCTGAGCAGCTGCCGAGCCTCGCACCAGCGCCTTCATTTCCCGCCCCCTTTTCCCGCCCTTTGCCCGTCCCCGTGCGATGCGTGCGCGGCCGGCGGGCTGCGTGAGCTTCGCTTCAGGCTCCGCCGGGAGTCCCTCAGGCGCGAAGCCGCCGAGTCCGCGGGGCAGGCGCTGAGCTTGGATCCACCGCGTAGCTTTTTCCTCGCGGTGCGGGCAGCCCTCGCCGCAGCAAGCCGGAGAGCTCCCGGATCGATGGAGGCGCCAAAAGCTGCCGCCTGTTCGCCGCCGGGCTGCCGGCCCCCACGCAACCGTTCGGGTGGCGCTCGTCGGCTCGCCTTGGCGGGATAATGCGCCGCCACCGCCGCCGTGCCTGCTGGTCGCCTATCCGAGAGGCCCCCCGGTCGGCGCCATGTCCCCCCCAGCCTCGGCGGCCGCGGCCAGCAGCAGCGAAAGAGGCAGCAGCACCTCAGTGCCTCTGGAGGAGGCGGAGGGAGTCCGAGAGGAGGTGAGGACGGAGCGGAGGTGCCTGCTCTCGCCCGGGCGGCCCGGAGCAAAATACATTGTTAACCATTTGCATGTGACGGTTTTGCATGACACGCTCGTTTGCATCGCGTTGTGCTTCCCTCCGCTCCGACAGAAAGGGGTTGCTTTGCAATCCCGCCGGTAACTGGGCCGGATGTTTTGCGTGCACACGCAGGTACGCAATCTACCGCTTGCACTGTTAACCTCCGTGCCTCCCGGTCCGCTCCTTCTGCAGCGGACATACCTGCGACCGCAGCGGGACGTCTCGGTATTCCCCATATAGACACCCCACCCCCCCCAAAGCGCCCGGGAGAACCAAGGTGCTTCTT
>JANHGD010001520.1:154649-169667 GCA_027560375.1 Imantodes cenchoa
TGCCAGTTTTCTGAACTACTCAAAATTTCCACGACCGGTTCTCCGATCTACTCAAAATTTCCGCTACCGGTTCTCCAGAACCTGTCGGAAGCTGCTGAATTTCACCCCTGGTCTTAGGTGACCCCTGTGAAACAGTTGTTCAACCCCCAAAGGGGTCCCGACCCCCAGGTTGAGAACCACTGGTCTACTATTAATCTTGGTATTAAACTGTGCATATCTTGGTGTTAATTCCTGGTGAGGAAACATTTTGGTCTTTTTGTTTCCTTTTTGGCTTTTTTGATTATCTCTTTTGAATGGTATGTAAACATTGTTTTCTCCCTGTGTGTCTGTTGATGGCTGATTTGTCTGAATGCCAGGCTGCACAAATTCTAAATATTTTGGAAAAAAAAATATTTCTGAGATACTTTTCAGAGGAAAAATTACCCCGGAGGGATTTTTAACGTTATGTTCCAACAATGGATGGTATTAATATAAATATAATGTAAGACTTTGTTTTGACATTTTGTGTCGAACCGTCAGAAACATGCGCCTTTTTACGGCACACCTTTTCTTTCCTTTTGTGCGAGTGGCTTTGGGGGCAGAAAAAGACAAGGAGGTGCGGTATTCTGCTGTGTGATCTGTGCCACAGCAAAACAATTCGGCAGATGTTGCAGATGTCCTCCTATGTAGAAAATCCTACATATTCTAAACATCTGGGTTTACATTGTTCTCAGGACAAATCTCGACTAATAATCCTCCATTAATTGAGTAATTGAGCCGGCCAGTTCTCATCAGGTCAAACAGGTAGTTTATGCGGGAAGACATCAATTCTGTTCAGTAGCTACCTGAAATCAAAATGTCAATTGCTTAGCTCTCCAAACCTGGGTTTAAAGCCCGTCTAAGCATTGGCAGGAAAACAGCAAGAGAAGCAATGAAACAGCAAGAAAACAGCAATGAAAAGAAGGACCAGGGGAGACATGATAGCAGTGTTCCAATATCTCAGGGGTTGCCACAAAGAAGAGGGAGTCAAAGTATTCTCCAAAGCATTTGAGGATAGAACAAGAAGCAATGGGTGGGAACTTATCAAGGAGAGAAGCAATTAATTAGTGGAACAGCTTGCCTCCAGAAGTTGTGAATGCTCCAACACTGGAAGGTTTTAAGAATGATGTTGGATAACCATTTGTCTGAAGTAGTGTAGGGTTTCCTGCCTAAGCATTGGGTTGGACTAGAAGACCTCCAAGGTCCCTTCCAATTCTGTTGTTGTTATTGTTATTGTCTTCAAACAACAATCAGAAAGTCCAGTTGCCTTTTGAAAAAAGCACTTTTGAGATCATCAAGGCTAGAAGGCAATGTGGTTTCCTTTGTGTTTATCTACAAGTAGCTTGCTCTGTCAGTGTTAGTAGGAGTGTTCTTGGTGGTTCCTTGATTAAGCTGTTGTTGTTAGTTTGATTGTTTGCCTGAGTTGGCAGTTCCTTGACGGGGTATTTATTTATTTATTTACTAATCAAGAAAACCACCAAGCTCAGAGAATACCAAAGGCTCTTCAATTCAACGCTGAGCTACAAATATTATTGTCCATTGTCTCTCTTCAATAAGATAGAAAAACAGAAGCTTTTTTCTTTTCAGAGGGGAAGAAAACTTTGAGCATTAGAAAACAGGTTTCATGACAGATTTCATGACATGTAAAGACTAACAAATGGTCTTTTTTCATGCAAGGCAAATCTAGATGTTCCTCTGCTTCCTGACTATAGCACCATATTTCTCCAGATTTTAAGCTTTCTTTAATTAAAAAGAAAAGCTCCATCATCTTTATGAGACAAAAATTAGATTTAAAAAAAAACCTGGGAAGTCGTGGCATAAAACATTTTCTGCAAAAAGACATTTTATGAAATTCTGATATTAAAACTGCCTGGTCTAAGAGACATTGATCATAAACGTTTTATTGCTTGAAGAACTTCTCGAGCTAACAGTTGGATCATTTAGTATTTTATGTTCCAATGATCACCAGGAATGGCTAAATCTATCAAAAAGCTATTTATTAGATTGATATTAGGATTATTCACTGTATACCCAGTAGCCAAACTCAGCCTTCATGTGAAAAATTATATTTGGTCTGAAACCATCTGTACATTTAATTGAAATTAGCTTGACAAATGTATCTTTTCCTTTATGTACACTGAGAGCATATGCACCAAAGACAAATTCCTCGTGTGTCCAATCACACTTGGCCAATAAAGAATTCTATTCTATTCTATTCTAGTTGAGTATAGAGTTGCATTACTGATTAGTCATTTGTATAATGTGGCAAACAACAATTTTTATAGCACAAAGAAGTGCTATATTCATGTATATAATATGCTGCAATATAATATACACAATGCAGCTTTTTTAGAAATTTGTAGTTTTTTACTGGAAAACTTAACAAAAACCTTTTCAAATAATATACACAGGAATTGTTCAAAAGAATGCTCTTAAACCTGATAATATATTTCCCATATTTTCTATTTTGATTGGTTTAAGTTTTATAGATTTGTGTGTGTGTGTGTGTGTGTGTGTGTGTGTGTGTGTGTGTGTGTGTTATTAGGCTCATTAGAATCTATGGTCTGAAAATCCATGGATGAGTAGATGGTCTTTTAGTGAAGGTTGAGATTGACTGATACATAAAAATTTACAGTTTATAAAAATTTTAATTTGTACTTCCAGTTGCTTGTGGCCAGCCACCGGTGGTAGAAAATGCAAATACCTTTGGAAAGATGAAGCCCCGTTATGAAATTAACTCATTGATCAGATATCATTGTAAAGATGGCTTCATCCAGCGACATGTTCCAATAATCAGATGCCAAGGAAATGGCAATTGGGATTTACCTAAAATTACCTGCATGAATCGTGAGTAGATTATATGGAGGAAAATACGATTGCTTACGCTTAAATCAGACATTTGCCATCCTGGTGAAAATTCTACAAGATGAAAAAACAACAACTTTTCTTTCCCATAATCTTCAGTCATTACTCTACATAGCTATCTGACCACTGAATTTACTTCATTCAATCTCTTTTTTCTATGAATGGAAAGAATTGGGCAACCGAATAATTTGATGCTTACCAGGAGAATGGGAAAAATTATTACTATGGAAGAGACTATAGCACACTAGCCAACATCTTAATCTGATTATACTGTATATATTACACATTGCATTCACTCATCCTGCTTATATTTCTGTTAGCACAGTTGTAAAACTTTCCTTCTTTTTTCTTTTATTTTCAGCATCTTCATTCCAAAGGACTTATTCTAAAAAATATTATTATAAAAATTCTTCACCAGGAAAGGTAAACTCATTTAATTCATCAAAACATTTTCATCGTTGGATCAGGACATGGCAAGATTCAAGGCGTTGAACCCACTCTGGTAAAAGTGGGACATTTGCCGTGCCAGAATGCCCTAACTTATGGTGCCTTAAAAAAAATAAAGGATTACCCAGCATTTTGGAATACATATGGACCTGAGTACTTACAACACAATGATGGCTACAAATGGAAATATTGAAAAGGGAACAATTTCCAGCCTATCTAGTATGTTAATTTCTATATGTCATTGGTGAGGGATTATTTGATTCTTTACCCCAGTACCTGTAGTAATTAAACTCTTCCATTTTAGCACCAATGATAATGTAAATAAGATGATTTAATAGTGTTTAAGTGTGATGCATTTAAAAAAAAACTTGTATATACAATAAGATGTCAAACTAAGTTCAGGCTTATTTATGACCATTTGGCTTCAGAAATCTTTAATCATTTATGTTGCTTGTCTTGGAGGTACTTTACTAGGCTGGAAATAATTTTAAACTGTTATCAGCAATCATTTTGTAAACATGGGAGACGCAGCTATTACAAGCTGAAGATGAACTGTGAAAGTAGTTTCTCGGGCAAAAAATAGCTATTTTCTAATGAAGAGCTGTAGAATTTATGGAATGAAAAGCTTTCACAAGGCATATGAAAATAAGAACAACTTGGAAGAAGTGACATTATGGAACTTGACTTTTGTCCTTTCCAGCGTTGGCACTGATCACGAAGGACTTGAGGACTCTTTTAAAAAGTTGACAAGGAGGGCCTGTAGGATTAATAACAATAATAATAGTAATAGTAATAATAAAGGCTAATGCTTTAATTTTCAACCAGGGCCATTTTTTAAAAAATAACAACTTTTCCAACACTAATCATGGGTCTATTTTACAGCTCTCTGCATTTTAAGATGGAGATATATAGACCTACTTTTTTGTAAAATAAAGTTTAAAAAAGTAAATAATTTTGTATATAAAATATATATAACCATTTTTAATCTTTTTATAAAGTAATGAATGTTTGTGTATGAATGCTGCAGCTGTGAAGCGTACATAAATAAATGAAGTAAGCCATACAGATATAATTTATTGGATGTTCTTTCTATCATGACATCTGTCAAACTCAACTAATGCATTAGGAAGAGCAAGAGTTGGTTTCAAATGTTTTTCTGCTTAAAAAGAAAATAAAGTCTAATAAATCATATCATTTATTTATGGTAATATGAATGATAGTTATGTGACAATCACAATCTTTGCCTCTGAAAAATACGTTTTATGCCCATAAATATATTGTATGTTTTTCTCCAAATGTGGAAGACAGGAATTACCTTTTCTTCAGTACTCAACCTCACACAATCTACTAGAACAATTAGCTATAGAAGAGGATAATTTTGAAGTCTGTGATGATATTTATTGTTAAATCTATTCAATATAAGACTGCATATTTACTCATCTAGTTTGCCTTTACAGCTTCCAAAATGGTCATAAAGGTTATGAGTAGATTTCATATGTATTCAAGAAACTGGACTTGGATCAACTTTATACATTAATTTTATGTAGGAAATATTTCCTTTTAATGCAAGCTCAAGTAGTATACATTTACAAGAGTTAAATTCTGGTTTGGTGTCTTTCATATATGGTATAATTCCTATATAATAATATAATATTATTTAGCTGAATTAATGCATTCATAATGCTATAATGAATCCACAAAATAACATAATGGATGAATTCCCTATTGTATGATGAGCAAAAATAAATTGATTAAATTGTGGACTAAATCTGACCTATCATTCTCTGAACAAAGTAGTCTTAATAGTATTCTGATATTGGATTAAAATGGGTACATCACAATTTTCACCTTTGGATTTTGCTGTACTCGGTCTTGCTAAAATTAACTATAAATTGAAATTATTTCAACCAATATTCTGAAATGTAAAATTACTCAGAAGAATCAGGCTGTACCTGATTATTCTGATCTGTCATAATCTCTTATAAAAGATTCTCACTTTAAAACCATGTATATATTCCTGGTTTCCTTTAAAGTCCTTTTTTTTTTTTGCTATTTATATTCTGCTCTGTATGTGTAATGTACATCCTTCAAATTTATATATGATTCTGACTCGCCAAAGAAATTTTATTTGCTCCATTGTGATTTCTTTAGTTTATTGCATGTCCTTGAAATTTAAGTCAATGTAAGGTCTATTTGTGCTGAAGAGTGAAGTCAGATAATTAAGAACAACAAATACTTAGATATACAAGCACTTTCATACTGTTTTTATTACTATTTAATAATAACCTTCTAGCTGTTTAACGCAAGTCAATAAACCTTTAATGCAAAATTGAACAGACCACAATCATTAGATAATGATTCATTAAAGCTGTTTTATAATATACCAGACACACACACATATATATATAGTGAATGTATAAACTAAGACTATTTTCAGTTAATGGCATATTTTGTACTATTTTATACAAAAATAATTCCATATTAGGTTTTGTTGCTGTTTTTCAGTACTTGTACTTTTGCTCTTTGTTTTATATTAGCACACAATTCAAAGCTTTTAGGACAGAAATTTAGCTAAGAAAATTAGGAAATGAAAAGCTATTAAATTTTGATCTATCACAATCATACCAAATTTTTTCAAATGAGGTGAAAATGCTGCAGAAACATGATCTATTTGTGTGTATTTCAAAAGAAGCATACCCAATTGAGCCATTTTCATTTATCAGCCAAAAATATTACATGTATATGTATATGTGTATATATATATATATATAAATCATATCATATATCATATCATACAGGCATTTCTTCCTCATTTGCTCCTTGCTTTGCTCATCTGCCTTCAAGAAAATTATTCAGGATTCATAAACTTCTCTCTGTTCTTCTCTCAAGTGACCAAGTATAAGGAAGTACAAAAGATCAATGCTTATTGTGCACGTAGCTGCCTTCAAGCTGTTCTACTTTTCCCTCAGTGGCCCATTAAATCTACCTAATACAGAAAAGGGATTCCAAATATCAAGGATTGCTGCTCCCCAGTGAGAACATGAGACTGCAACTAGATGTTGAATCCTGTGGTGGTGCTGTAACATTGAATGCTGCTTATTTCTATCTATGTGGTCAATATTCTCAGATTCCCTAGGATAATTAAGTAATTAGGTAATTATCCTAATACAATGACTCCTCGTTAATTGAACAATTATAACATTTTTTAAATGATACAAATAAAGAACAAATCTCTACACTTAAAAATAACAGGAAGAAGAGGTCTTTCTGAACTATAAACAGGAGCTTTAAATTGTCTTCAGAAGAACAAAGTGGTATTCAAACATTAGGCTACTGTACATCTATATTTGGCAAATAGTCCACAAAAGCAACAGATAGAAACTAATCAAGGAGAGAAGCAACCTAGAATTAAGGTTTCCCGACTGAGAAAAATAAACCAGTGGAACAACTTGCCTCCAGAAATTGTGGGTGCTCCGATACTGGAGGTTTTTGAAGAAGAGAGTGGACAACCATTTGTCTGAAGTGGTTTAGGGTTTCCTGCTTGAACAGTGGGTTGGAGTAGAAGACTTCCAAGGACCCTTCCAACTTCTATTTTGTTATTCTGTTACAAGTATTCCTTTGGATTGACTAAATCTGGCCTTTGGCTTTTGCTTGAAATCTCTTTCAATAGGATGATCAACTCCAGACAACCAAGTCATGTGTAGTCCGTGTCCATCCAATCTTAACACAAATACTTACACATAGATGTGTTACCTATTTAAGGCTTGTTTTGTACGGAATATAAAAATATGTGGAATGTAGTCCCAGAGTAAGAGAGTTTTACATTGTTGGCACACTTGGTATTAGCAATCTGAGAGTGCTCTTAATAAACTGTCTTCATAGTGACAGCATAAACTTCAAGCCGCACAGTCCAGTTAGATAACCATTTAACTGTTTGATAAGGAACTAAATAAAAATAGAGTTGTGAGAACCTTTATACTGGCAGTTGTGTCTGAAGATGATATTCAAGATATCTATTTTATTGCACATTTCATTTTTTAAGCGTCATTTGAGTTCAGCTTCATTTTTGTTGTCTTCATCGACACATCCATGAAATTTTCCTGGTAGGTATTAAAATGAGCACTTTTTCTATATGCTGCAAAACATGGGAACAATCCAAAGTCAGTTCTTTGCTTAGATGTTCATTTTTATGCATATCAGTGAAAGATGGAAATGTCAAGAACCCTGATTTGTTGAACAGCACCAAGGTTCTAAGAATGAATAATTCTTTTTTAAAAAGAGAAAACATTTTCATTTAAAGTTCCAGGAATAATTATTTCCCTTAAAAATGAATCATGATATATCTGAAAATAGTAGACAAATGTACTATGTACCAGATTTATTCTTCATTCATTCATTCATTCATTCATTCTCTCTCTCTCTCTCTCTCTCTCTCACACACACACACACACTTATGATCAATAACCAGAAACATTACAAAAATGCATAAGTAAAGTAATGCTTGGTCATTTTTGCATTTTCTTTCATTTTCACTTTAGTGATGTAAATGTTTGTTACAACAGAGATCACACTACTTTGTGTCAAAAAGAAGTAGCAACTTGCCCATTTTAGATATAGGTAGATACTGAACACAAGGAGCCGAATCTCGAACATATAGTAAATACTGTAAAGCAGAATGTAATAGAATATGCTCTACTGTTTTAATTTCCTGGATTCAGATTATCAATAAGCACTGAGTAAATGGGGTGTAAGAGTATTTTAAAAAGGGCAAAAGGAAAAATATTGCATATAGCCCTAAAATTATTTCAACCTGAGGAAAATAAGTATGTTCAGGTAATTTGCAGATTTCATAACCCACATGTTCCTGCATTGTGTGATCTTGTTCATTCTGATATGCTATATCATGTAATCCTGGGGCAAAATCTGTTTAGCCTGTTCATAATTCTAGGGAATTCTAACAAAAGCTTGTATTTTCTTTTGATTGCTTTTTGCACCTTGCTGATGGTCATCTACCAGAGTAATTTATTTTTGGGATGGGAGTGAGGAAGCTGGCTCATAAGCCAGTAACTAATCATTTGTCTGCACTGTTAGGCACTGTCGTTTCCTAGTATGAGTGGTTCATCGCTGTGTATTACAAAAATTCACAACTCCGCTTTAAAGTACAAGCATTAATGTGGAAAGAGCAAAGTTCATTATAAGCTCATTATCATACTGAAATTGACTTTGGTTTGATTTTGGTAAAATATGGTGTACTGAATAACCAGTTGGTTGAGTTCATCCAATATGCATTTGTAAACTAATGTACCAACCATGAAACTTGGATTCTATATCTGTGCCAAAACATAAGACACCATATTTTGGTATGCAATGTATTAAATGTAGCCATATTAAGGAATGTTGATAGGAGATCAGAAAAAGTACAGTAGTTGGAAAGTTAATATCCTCTGGAATGGGTGATGTAGAATTTTTTTTTAATACAGTTCTTGGAGGATTTCTTTATTTGTTTATTTAAAACATTTGTGTAGTTGATTGTTTAAATCAAAAATTAAAACAGCCATAAAATCATAAAAGAAAAACAACAAAAACCTGGGGCCAAGTCAAACTTCTAATGTGGATAAATGGTTACTAATGATTATACGTTACATGCAACATCTGAATCGGCCTGCCTTGAAAAGAAATAGAGATTGTTTATTCTGCTTATGAGTTTACTAGAGGTATTAAGCTGGCTAATATTGAAAACTGATTAGCTACTGGCCTGATCCAGCAGAACTGTGTCTTTCATACCGTAGTTATGTTCTTTCTAATGAACTAAGCATTATATAGAAAAGTATGGCCTGAAGACTTCTTAGGGTGACAATTTAAAGTAAAAGAACCCTTTCAAGCTTTCTTAGAACCTCAAAATGGATGAATGCAATCTGTGGTTGCAAATGAGTCAATCTGCCCAGAAAAACCCCACATTTCCCTGTTTGTCTTCTGATAAATGAATATGTTTCAGAGTATTTTTAAGATTCCAAATTCTCCTTCATTCCCAAAAAATTATAGAGGTTTGATTTATATAATGAACTAAGTAAATGTGTATAGTGTGGTTTCAATCAACCCTTATGTTTGGTAAACTATAGTTAACAGCATACTATAATATGCAAGTCCATCCAGTTGTAGCTTATTCAGTTAGCCATTATTAAATATGGTTTAATATGATGAGTGAACCCAGACAGACTTGGAACTACGTCATTCCTTCTCACAGAGATGTCCTTAATCTTATCTGAAAAAGGAATATGGATACCACTACTGAATCATACTCCTGCACATTAAATTATTAAATGTTCTTCCACTATTTCAAATAACTAAGGATTGACTGCATGCCCTTTATCTGTTTGTTTTGTTCCTTATGTCACCAGAATATGTAAAATATGCTAATAATAGCTGAATAAAACAGTGATACTATTTTTCGGTCAGAAAATAGAATTTGGGAAAATAAATGGCATCATTTTTTTAAAGGGTAAGTCTGTTGCAATGAAGACAAAAGGCAAAAAGCCAAAATTAATAAGGATGTTTTCAAAGAACTTGATGGCTTGAGATAACAACTCGAGTTATGGAGCCAAAGTTTTTTCAAGATGTATCCAAGGAAAAGAGGAAAAGCCAAGAAACATCATAACATATGGATGTCGTTAAGTGTTTGAAGAAGTGCACTGCTGAAATGATGCCTTGGAGCTAATTTAGATCAGCCGTTGAACCATTGTTAAAAGAAAGAAGACCGTCTACCGCCAGGATGTGACCTTGAAACCAAATAAAAACAGTGCCTCTGCCTCAGCTGAGGTCTTTCTTTTCTCCAAGCTGGCTGCAAATTTTCTAGAAATTAGACATCTGTAATATCTGCAGAGCTGTTGCTGTGGGTTTGCAGTATTCTCAGGAGCAAAGATGGACAAATGCGACAGGGCTAACTTCACTCTTTTTCTAAAACCTCAAGCAGTGGTGTCACAACTGGGGTAAAAAAAGTCAAGAATGGTAATCAAGGAAGTGCAATAAAATGCTCTAGCCGTGCCAGCATCACCTGCAAACGGATGGAGCTTTGATTGTCCTCCAACAATTCTCTTTTTGACATTTTTGACACTTGCCTACTACTCATCCCTGCAAACAGTGCTGCTCTTAAGTTTATTCTAGCTTTTTTTCTTCATTTATTAGCTTATTTTTGTTTTTGTATCATTCATATTTTGGTAGACATTCACACTGTACTTTGGGGGGAGGGTTATTGTTATTATGCATGTTGTTTCATTGAGGCTTCTTTTGTTTTAACGAGCATTCTCCACAATCAATTTTATGCTTATTTTCCTGAAATATATCATCATCACCCCATAATCCATTGCAGGGTGGAGTCTGGGCAACTGAATGTAACTAGTAGGGTATTTTAATGGCCAGATACCCTTCCTGTCGCCAATGCAGAGTTTTGTTCAGCAGATATATTTTCAGTGTGCTCAGACAAAGAAATATCTGCCTCTACCTAGGATTGAACTCACAGCCTCCTGATTGTGAGTCGAGAGCTCCACCTCTAGGCCACCGCACCACTATGTTCCTGAAATAGATAAACTTTTTTAAAATAGTCAAACAACACAAAATGTGCTCAAGAATGCAAATATTTATGTATGAGTGTGCGTAAGTTATGGATAATAAAAAGTGACTCAGCAGATGGCAGTACCTGACTAACTTTGAGTAGATTCAGAATTGAGCAGGGCTGGCCCTGCTAAGCCTTTGAATTGAAATCTTAATTAAATATTAGAAATGTGGGACAAGTTGAAAGATCAAAAAGCATTTTAAGAAGAAAGCAATTAAAAACTACTTCCATATCATTGTTAATCAAGGTGCATGGTTTCCCCCTTCTAAGCATTAAACACAAGCTTTACATGTCTTGACTTTTTGCACTAAAATAGAAGCTGAGTAAATGTCCCACTAATTTCTGTTTGGGAAATATGATTTGTAAAGCTACAAATTTGTGTAAAGAAAGTAATATTTTCAAAAAAAAAAAAAAGATTTCTCACACAGTGATTTCGAAATCTGTCCACTGCTGAATTCTTTTGTAATAATAGTTAGTCTCATTTAGATGTTTCTATGAGTATTAAAAGAATTCAGCTCTTTCAAAAGATAAGAAATGGGCTTTGGTATAACCAGCTGCTTTCTAGTTGCATGCAGATATAGCAATAGCACTTAGACTTATATACTGCTTCATAGTGTTTTACAGCACTCTCTAAGCGGTTTACAGAATCAGCATATTATCCCCAACAATCTGGGTCCTCATTTTACCCACCTCAGAAGGATGGAAGGCTGAGTCTACCTTGAGCCGATGAGATTAGAACTGCTGAATTTAGCAGTCAGTTGAAGTGGCCTGCAACACTGCACTCTAACCACTACGGCCACCTCAACTCTATAGCTTTGTCAAAAAAAGAAGAAGAAAAATTTAGCGATGCAAAGAAAAGGTGGAGAGGACTGTAAAGCATTGTGAAGCGGTATATAAGTCTAAGTCGTATTGCTAGCAGCCTGTAATTCCTTGAGATTTTGAGCACATCTGATAATTTGATCAAGCTACCACTAGATGTCAGACACAGGTGGCCTATGCTGCATTGGTTCTGTTTAAGAAATTGAACAATCCAGTAGTTGAAGATCAGCCTTAATCTGCTGCATGAAGAGGAATGGCGTAACATCAAAAGAGTTGTTCCCATGTCATGTCAGCTGCAAAGGAGAAAAACATGTTAAACCAAAGAAGCAATATATCTATTTAACCAAAGTGTTACAAAAGAGTTGCTTTTCTGGGAACAAAAAGGCAGACATAATTATACCACTTTGAATTCCTGGAAAAAAATCATGCTCTCTATCTAATAATAGGGATGGACGGATGGACGGATGGATGGATGGATGAGATAGATGGTAGGTAGGTAGATAGGTAGAGTGAGTGAGTGAGTGAGTTCAGGATCAGTCCTGGATACTATTTTGTCTACTCTTTATATACTTCCCTTGAATGCTGGATTTATGATAAAGGCTTTCATTATATGATCCGCCATGATGGAATGTCATATTCACCATTTCCTCTTGGATGCTCTTCCATTATTTTAAGAAGATTGTTTTTGTGTTTAAAATGGTAAATCTCATGTTTTGGTCTGATTAACAATTTGATATTCTGTGTATTTCTGTATTTGTCTTCTGTAGTCCCCAGTTGCCCCAGTTTTCTTCATTTGCAGGCATCGGATCTTAACTCAGAACCAGCTGACAGCGAGTCCATTTACTATTATTTCGATAAAGATTGCTAATTTTTATATAATGAATATTTGTAAGATCCGGGAAAAAGAAACTGCAGGTTCATTGGTACATACTTCTGTTGCTTCATGTTTAGATTATTTCATTAGTTGCAGGGGTGTCAAACTGATGGCCCGCAGGCCAGATGTGTCACGCACAGGCCACGCCCACCCCAGCTCTGTAAACGGAAAAAAACATCACAATACATCATGTGACGCAGCAAGTTTTACACCCATGCCTGGGTAAGTGCCTGGGTACTACTGGAAAGCATCTCCATCCTGTTGAGTCTAGCACCATGGAACTCCTTTGCTCAGTAAATAATGAAGTGGTAAAGCCAAACTCACCTTTTTGGAAGAAAGACATGACAGACATTGAAGGAGATTAGGAAAACCAGAAGCTCCCGCTTTGTTTTGGGGTTATGTGCATGATGTATTGCCTGTACTTTGTCCTGGATTAACAGTCATAATAATTTATTAAATCTGTATGCCATCCAATTTCAATTTATGCAGATGGTGAAAATTTTAAGCATCAATGCCAAAGTCAAGGGACACTTTCAGTTCTAATTTTCCACTTCTTCTTCTCTCTCTTTAATGAACAGCAGATTTGTCAAAACATTGCAACATTTCCTGAATTTTAGTAGCAAGTTTCTCCACTGTTCATTCCATAGTGAGAAAATAATCTCACCTGATATTCCAAAAGACAGAATCTACATGCATTGTTGGAATAATCCAGGAGCCACAGCGATTCCAAACTGGAGCTGCTTAACTCAGAATGCTCTGAGATGAGTCATAACAGTTTGGACGTCTTCTCTATCAGTCAGTTCAGCATTCCCATAAAGCTCGTCTGTGGAAGGAAGCATAAAGTGCTCCAAAATCTCCTTGTAGATGGCTGCGTTGACTCTGGACTTAATGAAGCACAGTGGACCAACACCAGCAGATGACATGGCTCCCCAAATCAATACAGACTGTGGAAACTTCACACTGGACTTCAAGCATCTTGCCTCTCCATTCTTCCTCCATACTCTGGGTCCTTGGTTTCCAAATTAGATGCAAAAGTTTCCACAGTCCAAGGTCATCACAATTATGACAAATCATGGCTTGAACTACCTTGCCTTGCACGAGTCTCTCTCATATATATTATGTTTCACTTTTTAAGTTGCATTACTGAAATAAATGAACTTTTGCATGATATTCTAATTTTTCGAGTTTCATCTGTATATGATAACATAATGATGACTGTTGCATGATGTGTGATGAGAATTAACTTGCTGTTGACTTAGTTTAACCATTCTGTTGACTTCTCTGCTCCTGGTCCAGATATTCCAACAATCATAATCAGGAGATTGTGAGTTCGATCCTAGGTAGAGGCAGATGTTAGGGTCTCCTGCTTGGGCAGGGGGTTGGACTAGATGACTTGCAAGGTCCTTTCCAACTCTGTTAATCTGATCATCTATTTATTTGGAAATGCTATTAATGAAAAAGCTTTTGCTGTTCATCATTAGAGTTTCCACATCTGAGAGGGGGAAGCTAAAAGTCCAGCATACAAATTGATAGGTATTGGTGGGTTAATATATAGCGCAGATCTACCTTATTTTCATGGCTAATTTTTGTTTAATCATAAGCGAGCCAGTAGCCCAGGTTTGTACATCATGCGAAAACTAAGTAAGCTCATTTCATCTTAACCAAGCTGTGGTTAACATGATCTTCTTCGTATGTTTTCAGATTTAAATCAAATTGTGATTTGATTTTCAGTCTGAATTCAAACAACCTTTAAGCAAAATCACAATATAATTTAGCACATTATCAAGCATAGATAATTTTATACCTTTCAAGGTTATTATAGGAAATTAAAGTAGAAGGTGCATTACAGGGGTGGGTTCCTCGTACCGGCATACCAGTGTGATGTGCGCACATACTGATGTTGCACGCACACGCACGCTTGCTATGCGCGTGTGCGTGTACGCGTCCCCTCACACAATTTTGATTCCTGCACATGTGCAGGAGCAAAATCTCGTGAGGGGACGCTCTCGCGAATGAGATTTCAGTGATTTTCTTTGCTTCCGTGCATGTGCAAGAAGCAAAAAACAGGGCCCCCCCAAAAAAGAGATGGCGCCACGTGACGGACTGGCGAAAACGGTACTGGAGCCGTTGTGCAATCAGGGGCTGCTATTGGGACTGCAGAGTGGCCCACACCAGTAGGAACCCACCCCTGGTGCATTAGCATACTAAGATTATTTAAAATCCTAGATGGAAAGGCAGAAAGAAATGCTACCTGCATTGAGCATTTCTGCAGGGACAAAATGTTTCCACCCCAGGCCCGCCCAACGATGCCCTTGACGTGCTGTCCCGCTGCCTGGAGGCCGTACGGGTCTGGATGGGGATGAACGGGCTTAGACTCAACCCATCC
>JANHGD010001523.1:92387-107705 GCA_027560375.1 Imantodes cenchoa
AGAATATAATTTGACCCCCTCTTCTTTGTGGCAGTTCCTCAAATATTGGAATACTGCTATCATGTCACCCCTAATTCTTCTTTTCTTTAGACTAGCCAAACCCAAAACCTGCAGCCGTTTTTCATATCGTTTAGTATCCAGACCTTTGATCATCTTAGTTGCTCTTATTTGAATTTTTTTCCAAAGTCTCAACATTTTTTTTGTAGTATGGTAACCAAAATTGGTTGCAGTATTCCAGGTGTGATTTTACTAGGGTTTTATAAAGTGGCACTTATATTTCACATAATCTTGATTCTATGCATGTTTATACAACCCAGGATTGTATTAGCCTTTTTGGTGGTGGACGCTGTACACTGCTGGCTCATATTCAAGTGATCATCCACTAGAACTCCAAGGTCCCTCTCACAGTTACTGTTTTTGAGCCAGGTTTTGCCTAATCTGTACTTATAGCTTTGATTTTTCCTGCCTAAATGTAAAACTTTGCTTTTTTCCACATTAAAATTCATTTTGTTGGGTAGGGCCCATTGTTCAAGTTTGTCAAGATCTTTTTGGATCCTGAGCTTGCCTTCTGTGTTGGATATCCCTGCCAGTTTAGTGTCATCTGCAAATTTGATGAGTTCCCCTTCTATTCCCTCATCTAAGTCATTAATGAAGATACTGAAGAGTACTGGACCTAAGCCGGAGCCTTGTGGTACCCCACTGCTTACTTCTCTCCATGTGGATGTAGTACCAAATGCCTTATTGAAAACTAAGTATACTACGTCCCCAGGATTTTGCTGATCTACTAATTCAGTGACTTTATCAAAGAATGAAATAAGATTGGTTTGGCATGATCTGTTTTTAACAAACCCATGCTGGCTACTAGTTAAAACTTTATTTGCTTCTAGTTTGCAGATGTTTTTATTATCTTTTTCAGGATCTTCTCAGGTATTGATGTTAGACTGATTGGTCTGTAGTTTCCTGGGTCTGTTTTTTCTTTCTTTCTTTCTTGAAGATGGGAACCACATCAGCCTTTTTTCAATCCTCAAGTACTTCCCCAGTGCTCCAGGATCTTTGAAAGATGCGGTACTATGGTTCTGAGATAACATCTGCCAGCCCCTTCACAACTCTGGGAAGTAATCTGTCACGTGGTCCAGGTGATTTATATTCGTCAAGGTCATTCAGATGTTCTCTTATCATTTTCTTGCTTATTTTAATAGTTATTTCTAGTTTGTCTTTTACAGTAGTTTTTTTGATATGTTGGGCTATAATTTCTTTTTGTGGGACGACTCATGCAAAGAATGAGTTAAGGAGCTGTTTTCTCCCTACTGCCAGTTACTTCCTTGCCATCTTCTCCCTTTAGTAAACCTACTATTTCCTTGCCTTTTTTTTCTGCTATTAATATATTGAAATAAACTTTTAAAAATTATCTTTGACTTTTGTAGCAAGCCTTAGTTCATTCTGAGCCTTTGCTTTCCTGACTTCATCTTTGTATGTTCTGGCTATCTGCTGATAATCAGTCTTAGTTATGTGTCCCTCTTCCCATTTTCTGTGCTTGCCCTTTTTGTCTTTCAGTTTGTCGAGGGATCTTTGTGCAGCCATGCTGGTTCCTTCTTGAATGTCTTGGCTTTCTTTTTCAGTGGTATTGTTCTGCATTGGGCTTTTTTCAATGTTTCCCACGCTTCTTGAGTTGTTTTCTCCTTTAGGATTTTCATCCATGGAATCTTTCCTATGCTCTCTCTGAGTTTGTTAAAATCAGCTCTTTTAAAGTTTAAGACACTGGCTGGATTATTTTCTGTTGCTTGAGTTTGCATTATATTGAATTCCAGTATAGCGTAGTCACAGAGTTCCAGCAACTTCCACTCCCTCTATCACTTCTTCTCTATTAGTAAGAATTAGGTCCAGTATAGCTTTACTTCTAATTCCCTCCTCCACCTGTTAGGTAGGAATCTGATCTCCCAACCCTGCAGAGCTGGTCTCCCAATTGATCCCTGGATAGTTAAAGTCTCCCATTACTACTGTGGTATGCTTCCTACATACATTTGTTAACTGGTTGGCAGAGTTCATCTATGTCTTCTGATTGGTTGGGTGGCCTGTAATAATATAGGAATGTCCCTTTTTTCCCCTTTTATATTGTCCCATATACATTCTGGAGGGGTTTTATCTTTGATCATGTGCATTTCTGTAGATATCTAGTGATCTCTTACATATCTATCATATCATATGGTAGTTAGCATTTTCTAAAATTATAGCATTTCTTTCTGTGAGTGAGTGTGTTGGTTTTAGCAGAGACTTTTTGTTTCCTCTTTCAGTTTTATGGATATTTATCCCAACAGCAAAATATGATGCAGGATTATGTCCGAACAGGCACATATCAGAGAGCAATTCTGCAAAACCATAGTGATTTCAAAGACAAGGTATGGCTAAAGTTTAATAATGCCTTAAGTGTAATCAATGAAGATTCCTTCTGAATATTGCATAGTTGGTAAAGGGTAAGACTGAATTTACATATTGTAAATATATATTCAAATAGCATATCTAACTCACGTTACTCTTCGGTTCAGAATATTTTGCTTAGTCTATCTGGAAATGATGGAACCTTAAAGAGTTTGAAAAAAGAAGAATGTGGTCTGATTTAGTAACACAGGCATAGTACAATAAAGTTTCTTTCAAATAAGGTACCATGAAAAGGAATATCTTGATGGTGGCCTGCAGCTAATCCTGGATGAGGATGAAAAGGCAGGGTACACAATTTGGGATTTCTAATAAACCATTGCTGTAAATTACTGGTAGTGCTGGTAGCCAGAGAGTAGGCATTATCAGCTTCCATTTGTTTATCAACTACAGTTTTCTAGAGATGACTATGCCATAATTATTAATGCCCTAATTACAAATATTTTGAATTGCTACAGATCTCCTAATCTGGTGCCCTTCAGATTCATTGGACATTAATTCTCAAGAGGTTGTGCATGAGCATTCAAGTTGTATTTTCTTCAAAGCAGTTTTTCTGCTTTGGATCCAAATAGCTGCATATCTTTAATAAATACACTAATACGATAAACAAATTTAGAACTCTAAGCATTGGAACGAGAGCTTGGATATAAGATCCACTCTTCTAAATGTTGTAGCTGTCAGTAAGGATGGCTTAGTATTACCTTACATATTTAGTATTTAATAAATATTTAATAAATTGTAAGACTACATTTTATAGAAAAGGTTTTACTGATATTTACTTCTTGTGATTTTATTGATCTAATTTTTCCTGCAGATTGTATTAGATGTTGGCTGTGGTTCTGGCATCCTGTCATTTTTTGCAGCCCAAGCTGGAGCAAGAAAAATTTATGCAGTGGAAGCAAGCACGATGGCTCAACATGCAGAGGTTAGTGTCAGACACCCACATGGCTGCTTCATTCAGTGACCACAATCCCAGCTCTCCTGTTTCTGTTGTTAAATGACCATGCCAGGGTTATCTCAAGGTGGGAGAGGTCTTGGGAGATCTGGCTCCCACTGGCACATGGAAACTTTGCACGGATTGAAAGGCCTTGGCTGGCTAGGGCCAACTGCATGCGGGCCTCTTCCTTTCTCACTCCCATAAAGCCTCAGCCAGCTAGGCCTACTGGCACACAAAAATGTGCTGTGTGTGGAAGGCTTCAGTGGCTGGGCCTGGTGGCATATGGGCCTCCTCCCTCTCCCCTCCCACTTCTGAGAAACCTGACCTAATCCCCCCTCCCCCATACTACTGGCCTTCTCTCCCCCCCACCAAGCCTGGGTCCACTTCCCTTTTTCTTTTCCTGCAGCTGCTGACAAGTGCACTGAGCTGATGAGAGGCTCAGATAGAAAGCTAGTGAATATAAACTTCCTGAAGGCTAGAAAGGCAATCCTTCTCAAGGGCAACCAGGAATAAGAACTTCGACTTCGACCATACTAATATGATTGGGGCTTCTTTGAATTTACCCATGAAAATGCATTTGATAACATGCCTGGGGAATGAAGGAACATACAACAACTACTTGTAGCAAATATTTTATTGTAAAATATTTACAATAAGTAGTTTATTTACAACAAAAAGCAGCAGACTTTTCTTATGTCCAAACTGGATTTCATGTATAAATAGAGGTTTGAAGTGAATTAGTATGCTCCTTTATCTAAAGCATTTCTTTCTTTCTAATTATCAGCTATCTGAAAACCAAATTCTCATAAATATCTATGGAATGATTGCTTTCTAATTTCCCTTTCTGTCCAGGTTTTAGTGAAGAGTAATAATCTTACTGATCGAATTGTGGTTATTCCTGGAAAGGTAGAGGAAATCTCACTTCCAGAACAGGTGGACATCATTATTTCTGAGCCAATGGGCTACATGCTTTTCAATGAACGAATGCTGGAGAGTTACCTGCATGCCAAGAAGTATTTAAAACCTAGTGGTAAGTAACTTCTTTTTTTTCCCTTCTGTTCAGTTGTGTTCGATTCTTGGAGACTATCTGGACAAGTCTCTGCAGTTTTCTTGGCAATGTTTTTCAGAAGTGGTTTGCCATTGTCTTTTTCCTAGGGCTGGGAAAATGTGACTAGACCAAGACCACCCAATGTTTAAAAAATAGAGGAAGGAGGAAGAGGCGCTCTCTTCTGGCCTATTAGCTCAGGATGGTGTTGGGAATTCTATTGTTCAATTAGTTAACATAGGTTAATAACTATAAATCTATTACACACTGTTTTGGCTGCCTCTTTGGTGGGAAATGAGAATCTCTTCTTATATGTTTCTCTACATCCATTATTGAAACTGGTCTGGTTTCTTTGCTTGTTCTGGAAGGTGTCTAGACCAGAGGATGTGGACCAGAGGGGATAAGGCTAGTCATAAGTCAGGAATTTGGATATATGCTGCTACTTGGTTTACATGTTGGCTCCTTCAACAACAGCGTTCATCAAATCAGCATTATATATGACAGTAATACTAGTTATATTCTGATCATTCACTACACTCCTGCTGTGTTACCACAAATAGTTATCAACTTACAACAACAATTGGGACTAGAATTTCAGACATAACTCATGACAATCATAGGTTGGGTATTCACTTACAATTGCTTTTTTACAATTGTAAGTGAATACAGTTGTTAAATGACCAGCTGTAAGTCAAGGACTGCTTATATTGACCCTTTTTTAAATAGTGAGTCATATCTGGTGTGCTATTGAATAATGAGTTGCAGTCATGCATTTGTTCACTGGTATGATAGAATAAAGTAGCAATAGCTCTTAAGAATGGAGAATTTATAGCTAACACAAGCCAAAATAGCTCATTGGAAGAGCATTAGTCTGAAAATCTAAATGTTTTCACTTACAGAGCCAGTTCGGTGTGGTAGTTAAAGTAACAGGCTAGAAAAGAAGAGACTAGGAGTTCTAGTCCCATCTTAGGCACAAAGCTACTTGATTGCCGTTGGACCAGCCAGTTTTTTTCAGCCCTATGAAGAAGGCAATGACCAACTGCTTCTGAAAAACCTTGCCAAGAAAACCAGTGTTTTTTCCAGGCAGTCTCTGAGAATCAGACAGGATTGAACGGAAGCAAAAAAAATCTAGATATTTTACTTTTTTCTCAATCTGAAAATGAGTTTTTGCAATCACTTCTTTTTTATTTTCCATCTTCATATGTTATTAACATTTTCAGAGGACAAGTTTGTTAATTTTAATTCCAGCTAATGTATAAAATTCCTTGAACTCTTCCATTAATACCTTAATTATTCCATAGGTTTTTCCAAAATTAAAACCAAAGTGTCCGCAAATGCCATTGGTTTATATACTTATCCATTATTTGTTTGAAGATCGACTTTGCCGTGATTAAATCGTTGGAGTGGCAGAAATTGAGAAGTTGGTGTTCTGCTTTATTTTGTTTTCCTAAGTCTTATACTCCAAATATATTTTCCTCATTAATGTTTTCAAGTTTGGCGTTCCAGCCACAAAGTAGCACATGTTGCTTGCATTATCTATCAATTTTAAATTGATCAGAAAACAACTTCTCTTCTTTTTTTGAAAAAGTGCTTGGAGCATAAAGTTATTTGAATGTCATACTAAAGGGTTGTCTACAAAATATAATTGATATTGCTTGATTATTGATTAGATTGTAGCCAAGTACAGGTAGTCCTCGACTTACGACTGGTCACTTAGTGACTATTCAAAGTTACAGCAGACCCCAAAACCCAGATTTGAAGTTCCAATAATTCTCCCACCCCATGGTCACATAACTGCATTTTGGATGGTTGGCAACTAGCCTATATTTATGGTTGCAGCACTCCATGGTCATGTGACCATGATTTATGATGTTTTTGCTGCAAACTGGCATTTACTTCCAATTTCCAGGAAAAACCACCTCATAGCAAACTGAGTAATGACCACTGCATTCCCTTTAGCATCACTCTGTTCACTTAAGGATTGCCACAAAAAGGTCATAAAATCAGTTCTGGTCACACAGTGGCCCACTTTACGATTGCCACATTTTATGATCAAAATTGTGGGCTCAATTACAGTCTTAAGTTCAGAAAATTATCTGTATTGTTCTTGCTATAACTTTCCTAATTACCTCCTTTTTCATGTCCTGAGTACTTAATTTTAATCTTACCAGTCCATCTTGATTTGATGATTTAAGGTGTCAATTTGGTGTTTCATTTCATTGTTCACTGTGTTGAGCCTTCTTGCTTCTTGTTCCCACTTTAATTTTGTCTTTGTTGCTTCTGACTTCTTTTTCTACATGGCAATATCAATAACTAGATGTCCCAAAGGCTTTAATCTAGCCATATCATAAACTCCATGAATGCTCCAAAAGATCCTCAGCTGTTCTTCAGTAGCATGATGAGTGCCATCTGCCCTAAAAAGGCTTATCCTCCAACACTATATCCTCAATCATGTTATATTTTCTGTCCATGTGGGTTTTTTAGTAAAAGTACAGGAGTGGTTTAGCATTGTCTTCTCCTATGCAGTATGAATGGATCCCTTTGTTGTCATCACTAAAATGCTTCCAGTATTTTTCTGTATCGTTTCTGCCCTAAGTAGATGTCTGCTTGCTAGGCAGCTAGGATGACCTTAATGCTTTGGATGACCCTGATGGGAATACATAGATTTAGCATACACTTTTGACATCCCTCCCAGAAACATACAAATACCCCTGGCCACAGTGAGACAGCATGGCAAGACTTGGGGGAGGTCCCGTAAGTACTCTGGTCCTAAGCCATGTAGGGCTTTAAAGGTGATAACCAACACCTTGAATTACCCGGAGACCGATGGGCAGCCAATGCAGCTCGCGCAAGATTGGACTGGTGTGGGTGTATCTCGGTATACCCACAACCGTGTGTGCGGCTGCATTCTGCACTAGCTGTAGTCTCCGAATACTTTTCAAGGGTAGCCCCATGCAGAGCGCATTGAATGATCTTGGTTTGCTTTCAAGTTGATCAGCACTCAACTGCTAGAATTGGCTATTACAGTTATTAAATCAAACTCTAGCACCATAATTTTTTAATAAGATTTAACAAAATATTGGTACTGGTAATCCTCTGTATGGTGCTTTTATTTATGCACATCTACTTATATCTTATTCTATACATACAATTTTTGAAAAGGAAAAATGATGAAGTAATGGGAAGAAACATTCCATTTGAAATAGCCAGGCTTCAGGATCTGTTTTGAAGCACTGGTTTGATTAAACTTCAGTCTCCTTCTGTGAGGCTGTTCCTACTGATATGCTGTGGCTGTCTTTCAAGTGCTTTGGTCAGGATGCAAAGAGAATTTGGAGTTCTAAGCAAAAATATATTGGAGGTTTCAAACCTCTTCAAATGGGCTATTCGGACTTTACCAAAACATTTTGATGGTGGGCCATTTCATGGATAGTAAGTTCTGAACATTTTCAGTAAGTAGAATAGCCCATTCTCCGATGTACTACCTTGAGAATCCAAAGTGTAGATATTGCTCCGCATTCTTCCTTTGAAAACTGAATCCATTGAGCTTTCTGCCATGCCTCTCCTGGTTACTTCCCAGTTTTGATTCAGTCTTGCGTCCAGGAGAGACGTATTTTTTGTATTGAGCTTCAGACGTATTTTAGATTATTGTGTACTTTGGATTCTCAGAATGGAGAGAGAATTGTCAGAGATACCTAAGCAACCCAATTTCACCTTCCAAGCTTGCTGATTTAAGTAGCTGAGAGGAGCAAAAGGCCGGAGCTTCGGAAGCAGCGCTTCCAGTGTGCCTGGAAGGAGGGAAGGTCGGTTCTTTGATTTCTAACGAAAGAATCAGTGATAGAAGGAAAAGCAGCTGGGAGTCGGGAGCGGCTCAAATCGTTAAGAGTGCTGTGGAGGCTGGGCGGAAGCCCGAAACACAGCTGATTGGCGGAGCCACGGAGCTTGAATTTTAAAAGGCAAATGTTTCTCAGTTATGGCGAGGAATGCCTGAAGGGAGAGAACAGCTGATGATCCAGCTTGACTGGAAACCACTGCAACATAATTAGCAGGCTAACCAGTTTGACTGGCACCGCTATAAAGGGGACATCGGATCTACAGACCATCCTCAAAAAAAGTGAGTGCTGGCGAGTCAGCTTGCCATCAGCCACCATATGTAAGTGGCTGGAGTGTAAACTCCTCCAGACCAGTGCCATTTCCGGCTTCTTCACAGAAGGGCTAAAGTTGGCGCGCTTTCTCAACAGACATACCTGGTGCCCCCTGCCCAGCAGGGGTCTGGAAAAGAGGATGTTGCATCAGATGGCCATGAGGCTCACATGAGTGGGGAAAAGAGCGGGCACACAGGCCATTCCCAGATAGAACAAGGAAGCCCTGCAGCTTCTAAGAGGGATAGTGAAAAATCAACTACAAAGAGAAGGATTTCTAAAACGGAGGAATGAGATGCCCTCAGGAGGGAGAGGGCTTTGGAGAAAGAGATTGCAAAGGAAGAAAGCAGGCAAACCGGAGAGAACTAGCACAGTTCCCTGAGATCAAGGAAATCCTCCATTCCCCAGGACATTCAGAGACAGCTGGGGATGAGAGTCAATTCAGCCTCCCTAACTGGTTACCAGAGGGCTCCATAGATCAATCCCCATAGCCAGACAATCTGTCAGCACAGAATGAATGGGAGCCCGATTTAAAGAGGAAGCATATGGCCCTAGAGGCAACATTTACTTCTACAAACGTTGGTCTATGCCCTGATGAGACTCAGAACTCAGAGATGGCTGAACAAATAAAATTATTGATATCCCTAACACAAGAGCTAGTCTCATCCTTGCAACAGGGAAATCAGAAAAGCTCTGTGCCATCAGGTTCAGCCCTGGAACATAAATAACGCTCGGCACACCAAAGTCAAGGGAATTTTGAGAAATTTTAGGGAATCTAACTCCCCCACCGCATCCCTACAGACTGCAGAGATGGGATTACAGGAGAGGGCGACCAGAGAGAATGGAGTCTTTCAGAAGATGAAGGATCGGCTCTTGATCCACTGGCATTCACCAGGCTGTTCCGCCCCTCCCTTTTTAAACTTCTCTTGTTTAAGGTAAAGGTCACAGTTAATAGGTGATCAGATCAACCATGACCACCTCGCTTTTCAACAGGACATCCTTAGTCTGGCTGTGGCAGATTCAAAGCAGGATTCCATCTGATGACCAGGGTCTCCAAAAGGACATCACCAAACTAATAGCAGCAATGGAATTGTCGACGGATGCCACCCTGAACACAGCCAAATTCATGTCCAGGGCAATGGCTTCAGTGGTGGCGGCCAGACGAATGTTGTGGCTTCACAACTGACAGACATATGCCAAATCAAAATGGAGACTAGCCTCAGCACCATTCATGAGTGGCAAGCTGTTTGGAGAAGCCATGGAATCCATCCTGGTAGAGACCAGGGACAAGAGAAGGAGCCTGCCATCCTTGCACAGGTGAGTGGACCGGTGACCATTGCCTTATGCAAGCAATTTCTCTTTTCAACCAACAGAATCGAGTTAAGGCTTCTTCCAGAGGAGGTTCCCTCAGGGAACCAACTGACAATCACATAGAGCCATATTCTGAGACAGAACCAAACAGCAATTTCAAACCAAGAAACCATTTCGTGGCTCTGGAGGTGGGGCGCCCCTTCCGATGCTACAATGACCCAAGGATGGAATCTCCCTTTGATGTCCGCCTAGCTCTGTTTGCGAGCCAATGTGAGGCAACCATGTCAGACATGTGGGTCCTAAACACAGTGAAGCTAGGCCTCAGGCTCGAATTTCTCTCTAAGCCCCAAGATTCTTCATACGCTGTCTCATACCAGGGGACAATACAAAAATGGAACACCTAGAGACCGCAATCCAACACCTGTTGGACATTCAGCCGGTCCCGGCGGAACAACAGGGATAGAGTTTTTATTCCATACTATTTGTGGTTCCCAAGACCTCGGTGTGTGTGTGAGGGTGGAGAACTATTCTCAACCTGAAAAGATTAAACAAGTACCTCATTTACAAGAGGTTCAAGATGCAATCTCTCCAGTCCATCCTAGGGAGCATCAGGGAAGACAACTTCTTAACATCAATAGATCTGATGGAGGCATACCTCCAGATTCCCATACTACCATCGCGCCGACGGTTCCTCAGGTTCTACTATGCAGAGCACCATTATCAATACAGAGCCTTACCGTTCAATCTGTCCTCAGCACCCAGGGTGTTCACCAAAATCCTGGCAGCACTCTCGGCCCACATCAGAGCACTACCGATATGAGTCCAATGTTACCTGCACGACATTCTAATCCAGTCCTCCTCACACATTCGGGTGTCAGAGGACTTACAGGTCACAATCCAAATTCTGCAGGATCACGGGTTTTCCGTCAATTATGGGAAGAGTCATCTGATTCCTACCAATTATGGCAGAAAGCTCATTGGATTCTCCAGAGGAAGAAAGCCGAGCAATTCTCAAACTTTGGATTCTCTGGCAATACATCGAGAAGAAGCGTATCAGGTAAGACCAACACTCTTTTAATGTTGAAATGCTTTAACTTGAAATGCTTTTCCATGCTTGTAATTTTGTACCATTAATAGTATAAGGTAGCTTTATTAGGTAAACTCAATTGTATGCAAATTTTTTAGTTCCTTGGAATTTGTTAGCCAGTATGTTAAACAAAAATAAAACAAAAATCAGGTGGGTCAAAATTTTGATTTGATTTGTTAACTTGCTTTTATTTTGTTTTGATACCTTATCAGTCTTGACAATTGACCTCCTGTTTTGTTTGGTTTTTAAAACATATTTGATTAAACTTTAGAGATTTTATTGAAATTGAAAAACAAGATAAAATTTTTCTATTCAAAAAAATTAAATGAAACTATAAATATATGTTGTCTTTTGCTCCATTTCAGGAAATATGTTTCCAACTATTGGCGATGTCCATCTAGCCCCATTTACAGATGAACAGCTATACATGGAACAGTTCACAAAAGCTAACTTTTGGTGCGTCTTTTCTCTTCTGAAATCCAGTTTTTGCTACTGTAGTTTATCTCACAGAAAATGGGAACTGTACTTGTACTTCAGCCTTCCCCACTTGGTCACTCCAAATGTATAAGATTTGACATATATGAAGAAGAGTTATGGAATTTGTTGCCAGAATGTTCAACTACATGAAGAATCTCTGGTTTCATTTGAACTTAGTGCTGCCTGTTCTGCCTACTCTAGTTAAGGAGCAGGCAGGTTCTTCCGGGTGTTCTGTAGTGCCATAGCTATCTTTCCGGAATGATTTTTTCAGATGAAGCTAATGTATGTGAGATGTGTTGCTTTTCAAATTTTGCATCAGTTTCCTCTTGGAAACTTCTTCTCTTTAATATTTAATATTTTATTTAATATTTTTCATCTTGTCAGTTGATAAGATAAGATACAATATTTTATATTGTAGGTATCAGCCATCTTTTCATGGAGTAGATTTATCAGCACTCCGAGGTGCAGCAGTAGATGAATATTTCAGACAGCCTGTTGTGGTAAGTTGGATTATTCTTATAACACTTTGGAGGTTTGGCAGTAGTTGGAATAATTAACCTATGATAGCATGCAATGAATGCCATACATATGCAATTGTGCTAAGCACAAACATTGTGCTAACATGTCTTCAAGGCCGTGTTGGCATGAGTATTACCCATGGTGGTTCTAATCCTGGATATAGTTGTTTGATTACCAGACAGTTTCCTCATTCTTGGCCCATGTTCAATAAATAGCACTTTTCCCTCATACCGAATAACTAAATTTGCTAGTATTTGTCCTTTTGTCATTAATCAAAAGTTGGCTGGAATTCGTCAGACAAAGCTTCACCTCAAATACCACTTTATGATTTTGAACACATTTATAGAAATTTTGGAAGTTCTTTAAGAAGAACTAGTCTGACTCATACAGAAATTTGATACAATTCCTCCCCCTTAAGGTTTTACAAAGAAGCAGACAATGTGTGAGAGAACTTTTTTCTGTTGAGAACTTAATGCCCTTTGGTTCAATGTTTACAGATTCACTGTGTCATACATCCCATTTAAACTAATTAGCCTGGTTCAACTCTTTTTCCAAGGGTATACTGAACTGATAATAAAGCAGTTACAGAATCTGTTGGCTAGGCGTGATAACTTTCCTTTTTCCCTGGCCAACCTCTCAGTAATCAGTCATTGTCCAATTGAAAGTTCTCAGGTTGTTTTGGAAACAAATCTTATGTTTGAGCTTTTCCCATTGCCGCATTCCCTGTTTTGACCTTGTTTTTTCCGAATGCCATCACTCTGCTTAACAACTATTTCGCACAACACTGTCAAATAATTTACTAAGATTGTATTACTATTATTCTTCTCTTCCTTACTAGTATCTATCTCTTCCCACTTATTACTATAACCAGGTTGTTTGTATCTTTCAATTATATTGTTTTTATTTGTTTCCTAGTATGATTTGATAGCTTATTAGTAACCTTGACTATCATTAAGTATTATATCTTTTTATTCTTGATGAATGTATTTTATTCTCCTTATGTACACTGAGACTATATACACCTAAGACAAATCACATTTGGCCAATAAAGAATTCTATTCTATTCTATTTTTGATTGGTACTCCTCAATCAGGGCTGACTCTGCTTCAAACCCAATCCCTCCCAAATCACCCACATTCCAATACTTCCCACCGTTGCTATGTCAGGCTGGCAACATGCAAAGTGAAGCAGCAGCAGTATGGCAGCTGTGACACAGTTAACACATCCTTGTTTCTTTTCTTGAAAAGAAGACTATTTAGAATGAGAATTCTGAATGCAAACGCTGTGCTTGTGATTCCATTAGGTTAACCTTTGTATTAATTCATGGGTGGCTGGTTTTTGGAATTAATTGTGACCAAATATTGACTGGCTAAAGTGTTAGAACTAGAAAGGGGCCTTAAGTCACAGAGTAGTTTGTTCAATTGCCCACTGTCTACCTCGGCTTCTGCTTCAGGGTGCCTGAAAACTAAGAAGGAAAGTGTAGCATAATAGAACTGTGCAATGCATTAGATCTGAAACAGCGATATTTTTCCCCAGGATTGTGCAACTGACAGCACAATACCAGAAAAATGTGTGCTTGGTTTAAGGAGTTGCAGACATGTACTATATGTGTGTACTGACAGCTTTTAGTCTTTGTGAAAAGTTCACAATCCTTTAGTATAATCTAGCTTTCTCCCATTTGGTGAACTGCAGATGAGCTGGAGGAAAAATCAACTAAAAGATTTATTTTTCCCCCAGACATTTTCTGGTCTATAAGACAATATATTATCACCCTTCCTTTTAATTGGGAGCCAAGGTTTTAGTCATCCTACCCTAATCATTAATTTATTTTTTTATTCCTAGGATACCTTTGATATTAGGATTCTAATGGCCAAATCTGTTAAATACACCGTAAACTTCTTAGATGCCAAAGAAGCAGATTTGCACAGGTAATATTTTCTCCAAAAAATTCAAGACTCTGATCCCACTGTATTCCATGTTGGAGAACTTATATTTCCTTTAGAAATGTTATGTTTGTTTTACATTAGTAAGACTTGTTTGCAATTAGATGCCAAAATATCAATCATCATAATTATGGTCAGTAATTTTCTATAGCATATTGGCAAACCTTTGCACCTTCCTTTTGACTTCACTTAATGATATAACTCTCCTTCCATGCACTTCCCATTTGGAATCTATACAGATGAGCCATCATAGGCTTATAGTTTGGGAATCTGCCATGAAGAGTAGTCTAAACCACCTCTTTTGTGAATTTTAATTCATTATTTTGGAGTTGATAGAACCCTTCCGTTAAATATTTTCAATGGTGATCCAGAACTGATCCAAGATATATCATGCTTCTGGTTAGCCTCTTTCTCCAATGTGGGTGGAGATAGCATCCAGGAATGGGTTAACTCCATCTAGGATCTGATTGAACTGAGTCTGCAATCTTTAAAGTCACGCCTCCTCCGCCATCTTCCCCAGCTTTTGACTCAGTCAATCTTAGTGACTAGACATGTGAAAAGAGTTCCCATTCTTAAATGCTATCCTAACTCCTTGGTAAGAGAAACATCTAAAAAGAAACTTATTCCAATGAGAAGGGCTTGCCTGATACCGCTGAAGCCGCGCAAGGCAGATTTACGGAGGATCTGCCTCCCCCCTGGCGAGCAAGGTTTTGCCCCAAACCTCCAAGAGCCACGTGGCAGCAAAACCTCTTTTGTTGTGCTGCCGAGAATGGCCACGGCCCAATTCTGCCAAGGGCCACGTGACAGCATTTAAAGCTTGGGGAGAGAGAGGGGGGGGGGATATAGCTAGCTTCTACTACTTCTAGTCAGCGGGAAGTGTGGCTATCCAATCCCGCTAAAGGCCACATGGCGGTGTTCCGGCAGTGATTCTGCCAATCCGGGCAGCACTTTAAGTTTCTCAGGTGACTGACCCCTGAATTTGCAAATCGTTCGCCTCCTGGGATCAAGAGGGCGGCAGACTGCTTAGGTGTATGTGTGTGGCGCCACTGTGTTGGAGCAGCCAGCAGCGATTCTACACCTCTGCAAAGGCCATCGGACAGGTGAGTGAGATTCTACAGAGCCCTCCACCAACTTGTGACTCCTTCTTCCTTATTTTAGTCGCCTGGGAGTGCCCCTTTAAGAATCCAAAATGGCGGATGCCATGAGGAGATCTCACAGATCTGGCAAGTCTAGGCCTCCCCACCCAGCCATTAGTGACTCAGCAGGTTCCTCGGGCTTGAGGCCTACAAGAAAGAGGCATTCCTCTGAGCCTCGTGACTGTGGGGATTCAAAGAAGGCCTCTAAAGCATCGAAGAAGGATGAAGAGAGGAGGCAAAGAGCCCTGGACAGGGCCATAGCAAAGGCTCAAAGGGAGGCAGAGAGAAGGG
>JANHGD010001523.1:126136-144762 GCA_027560375.1 Imantodes cenchoa
TGGGGGGGGGGGGGGGGGGGCGGGGGCTGAAAATCAGCTCACAGGCACGTGCATGCGTGCTGGAGCTGAGGTAGGGCAACGGCTCACGTGCCCGCAGATATGGCTCCGCATGCCACCTGTGGCTCACGTGCCATAGGTTCACCATCACGGTTATAGGGTTTCCTGTCTGAGCAGTAGATTGGACTAGAAGACTTCCAAGGTTCCTTCCAACTAAGTCATTCTGTGACCAAATAAAGGAGAATATATTATTGGAGTAGGAATTTCTCTGAACTCACCATAGAGGTCAGGATTGTTCTGCAAGTGATGCCATACGAAGTTTTTCCCTGGGAACGGAAGTAGGGAGCCTTTTATTCTGTCCAGCACCTGATAAATAGGAAAAGACCATGCTTCAGCAATTTAACTCCCAAATTCTCTGTAAATGTTGGGATGCCCAACTTGTTAGTGCCAGGATGCTTACAAAAACTTCCCATCTTAATAATTCTTATATTAAAAAATGGCATGATGCAAAGCAAAGAGCCAGTTTTCAGCAGAATATTTCATCAAATGACCCCATAATAGTTGCTTAGAAAACTTTTAAAAATTTGCCTATCAATAGCCCAATAGCAAAGGTAAGCAAGGATAGTAAAGAGATTTGTATATGGAGGCAGAGCAGAAGAAATAGCAGTTTGTATTCTGGTAAAATGGGATGTGTTTAGTGGATGTGTTCCTTATAAAGCTGACTTGTGCATAAGCATGCTCGGCAGCAATTTTCAAGTGTTTTTTACAGCCTGCAAAGGATTCCCAGCTAAATTTAATAGGTATCCAGACCTATCCAAATCTATCATAAAAGACTACTGGAAGCCTTGAATAAACCCTCACACCTTGTACTGGACATCATTGTTCCTATTGATGCTATAATTGCAGGGCAAATCCATGTATACTCATTTTAAAATTATTTTTATAATCAACAGAGTACCTCAAGTGAATTTCAGCTATAAAAAATATTAAGTATCTTAAAAGGAAAATTCCTATCTGAATTAATGAGAGTGCAATGAAAATTCTGTTTTCACAAACTGATCTTGAAACTAGATTCACAGCACAACACAAACAGTTGAATTGCAGGGCTCTGCTTCTGACCAGGAAATTAAACGATCAGAACAAAAAAAAAAATTGAATACCCAGTCCTTATTTTTATTTATTACATTTCACTAGTGTAACTAGCCCGTCCTGGTACTCTGACAGGCTTTTGCAGTTGCCAATATTTTGCAGTTGCCTTTCTAAAATGAACAGGGGGAAAAGATTTTGGTACAATTTTTTTTAATGGCTAGAGCATTTTAGGAAATAAAATGCTTAAGGGAAAATCTAAAATGCGTTAACACATATAAGTTCAGTTTCAATATATTTGTAATATAATCACATTTTCACAAGAATCATTCTTGTGTGATAGGAAAAGATGGGCATGAAACAAAACTTGAACATGACTTTTAAAATAGTTTATTTTTAACTGATTACTTTAAGAAACTATATATCTGTGTGTGTGTGTGTGTGTGTGTGTGTGTGTGTGTGTGTGTGTAGGGAGGGAGGGTGTGGCTGTGTGTGGGTGGGTGTTTACCTGTTATTATTTTTACAAATAATTCAAGGCAGCAAACATATCCAACAACTTTTCTTCCTATTTTCCACACAACAACCCTGAGGTGAATTGGGCTGAAAGAGACTGACCCAAGGTCACCCAGCTGGCTTTTTATGGCTAAGGTAGGACTAGAACTCACATTCTCCCAATTTCTAGCCTGGTGCTTTAACCACCAGACTAGACCAATATATGTTCCATTGCAGCTGTAATTCTATTACAAGGATTGAGCCATGAGGAATTAGTCATGAATAAATGGAAGCATTACTATCACAATATTTTCTACTGGTACTTTCTACATATATAATAATACCTTAGATTCAAAACAGATGTTAACCAGATCTTTTTAATTCAGTTTGATTTAGTAATGAGAGTTAATGAGTTTATTCTTGTAGGCTGCAGGTAATAAGAACTGGAAAGTAATGGCCTTCTATTTTGCAGAAATTAATTCCTAATTAAGCTATTAGAACCATTTCTAATATGGATTTCTATGAGAGTTCAGATCTCATGCAAAAAATTCTGTTTATAACGAAGTATTTTGCTTCTAATTAAAAACCAATTTTGTGCACAGAACAATATTTTCCTCATAAACAGCTTTAATTGATGGAATTTGTCCCTTGAGGTTTGCAAGGAAACAGTCTGAAACAAATGCTGGGGTGGGGGTGGGTGGAGCAGAGTAGAAGCAAGTCCTGTCACATAAACAGATTTCAGAAGCATAAGGAACAATACATGAAGGCTTAATAATCATCCCCTTCCCTCCTACAATACTGGGCAGAGGACAAAATCTTGTAGTGTTTATTCAGTATTTTATTTTTTTTGTGTCTAGCAATAAAAACTCTGTACCAGTACAACACTGGATTCTTCTCAAAAATCACTAGGTTAAGGAATTATTTAATTAAAAGAATATTTAAATGATTGCTATCTTTAAATTCTATTTCCTGAATTTTGGAGTTTAGATTACTCTAAACAAATTTTTTTCAAGAGACTTGAAGTAATTTTGGCCCATATTAGAATTGGTTTCAGAATTTGCTTTTGGGGTTTTGCCTTCAAAATATGGCCCCATGGATTTTAGTACCTGGTATGTGTCAACGTTGAAGAAGGCCTGGTAATATTCAAACGTCCAGAAACTGGATTGCTTCTTCTGGAAGATCAAGAGCTGCAAGAATGAAAATGGAAATTACTGTTTTCTTTATTTCCAGGAGAGAAAAGGAATATACAGATAATCCTCAAGTTACGAATGTAATGGAGCCTGCTCATTCCATTCGTAACCCAAGCATTCGTAGGAGTGAATTGCGTAACTTGAATGCGATCACTCCCTCCTTTCGCTCATGCATTCACTAATCACATGCGTGGCTTAAGTGTACGTGAGGTATCTCAGGGTGGGGAAAGCCATGGGGGGCCTAGCAATGAAACAGGCCACCTGCTTCCAAGCATCCAAGGCCTCCCCTGACACCCTGAGATACCTCAATCTCTCTCCCCTGGGGTCCCCACAATTGCTCAACGCCCCCCCCCCCCATCCTGCCACGCTGGGTCATTTACCTTGTGAAGTTCTGTCTTCTCTCCAGCCTGTTTATTTGCCTACTCCCAGTGAGCAGCAAAAGCAGAGGGAAAGCAGGATGAGCGCACCCTGCTCAGCTTCTCTAACTCACCGAGGCTGCCTGCCACTTCTGGAATGGTGGGCAACCTTGGTGGCTTTCCTCCAAATGCTTCAAACCTCCCATTGGTGTGCAAAAACTTTTCATGCAGAGACTGGAAGCTTCTGGATGCCCTAATCTTGTGAGACTTCAGGCATCCATTCTCCGCAAAAACTGAATGGGTGCCTGAAGTCGTGAGATATCATGGCTCCCAGAAACTTTCAGTCTCTGGCTGAAAAGTGTTTATGAGCCTATGGGGTGCCATTTCAAAGAACTCTGTAGGGCTTGAGGCCTTTGCTGGAGAGAATGGAGCCCCCGGAGGAAGCGCTCGTCGCTCTGGAGCTCTTGTTTCCACCAGGAAAAGCGTTGAGGAAAGGCCTCTGCTGAAGAGAACAGAGCTCCCAGAGGGAGTGCTCATCGCTCCGGAGCTTCATTTTTGCCAGAAAAAGGCCTTTCCTCAAAGCCTCTGCTGAAAAGAACAGAGCCCCCAGAGGGAGCGCACATTGCTCCAGAGCTCCATTTTAGCCAAGAAAGGCCTTTCCCTCTTTGCTTCTGCCACAGAGAATGGAGTTCCGGAGCGACGCGTCCTCCCTCTGGGGGCCTTGTTCTCTTCGGCAGAGGCCTTGAGGAAAGGCCTTTTCTGGCAAAAACACAGCTCTAGAGCAACATGCCTGTTCTCGGCAGCAAAGGTTTTTTGCAAAGATGCCAAAAGGCTTCGCAAACAGGGAAAGCTTCAGTGTTTCAGGCCTTCCCTCCCTTTGCAAAGCCTTTGCTGCAGATCTTGTCCAGGCCTCCATTTGCAGAGAACAGAGGCCTAAATTCCATGAGATCAATAGAGATCAATAGCATGAGATCTTGGGCTACTGATCTTGTGTGATACTTTCAGCCTCTATTCTCTGTGTACTCACCGAAGGCCTGAAGTGCCGAAACAGGCCAAGAAAGCGAAGGCTCTCTAGATCTTCACAAGATGTATATCTACAGGCCTAGTGTCTATATTAGATCTGGGGTGGGGGGATTGGCAGGATGAATGTTGCAGACCCTCTGCAGTCGTTCGTAAGGGCGAACAATTGCCGTGGTACTGCAATGTTTGTAGTTTTGGGACTTGTTCGTAAACACTAGGGAGCGCATATCATGTACATTCGCTAACATTTGTAACTCAGGGATTACCTGTGTTTTGGCATTAAAAATTGTAAAGTACAATCTGCAACATGAAATAATTACAACATAAAAAGCAGTTAGTTCAAAATGGAAATGATAGCGTCAGGAGGCAGGTCAGCACCTACTGAAGTTTTCCAAAGCTTTTTAAATACAGCTCCACTGCAGAGCTCTAAGTGTGATTTAATGAGCACTGAGATAACTAACTAGGAAGCAGCAGTGCACTGTAATTGGCAAGCATTCTACTAGGCTAGGCAAGTAACTGGCAGTGCTGTATCTAAGTATCAGTCCCAGCCTGTGAAACTCAATTTTGTCAAATGGCTCTTTATTAGATTGGAGAAGTATTAAGTGGGGCAGATCATTAAATTGCACAGATTAGTCCTGGTCCTCTATTCTTCAATATTTTTATTTACAACTAGTTGATAACCCAGAGTTGCCCAGGTATTTATTTATCCCAATCCTGTATTGGGGGGGGAAAGCACAGACATCAAAGCCTTTGTCTGACAGGGAGCCATTGAGAGGGGTCTTTCTTCCCCCTACTCTCATGCCCATCATCCCTGCCCTCTCCCACATGCTCCTCTTTCCCATCCTTCCCCTTCCCATGCGCTCCTCTTTCCCGCCCTTTCTACAATCCTGGCACCAAATCCACTGAGGGCGCCTTCTGCCAAGAGAAGGGAACATCAGGCGCTTCCCCATTGGTCCACTGGAGGGCAAACGTCATGGTTGGCTTTCTAGAGGAAGCTGCGAAGGAAGTGATGTCACAAACAATTGCCATGCTAGGACGCTGCACTCGCTCTCCTTAACAGCCCGTCAAGCTGAAACACACACACACCAGTATTTGTTTCCAGAGGGTAAGTCATCTGTGTACCAAGTTTGGTCGAAATTGCTTGAGGCGTTCCAGAGTTAATGCTGGAACATACATACATACACACATACATTTATATATAGAGAGAGAGATTTGGATGAAGAGAATACTTGTTAAAATTACAGATGTCTTTAAAATATTAGATGAGCTAGTTCTAACTTATGGGTCTATTTCCCCCCTCAGTTTTTTCACCATTACGTTTACATATTTATCTCCTTTTTGATTAAACCATTACTTGTATTTTGCCCTGGTATCAGGGAATATCATGGTATGGTATTTCACAAAATATGTTCATTAACAAAAATAATCCACTGCTATAATGAATAGTAATGTTGATATCACATTGTTAAGACTTTTATTTACATACTTTTTCATTATTAGTCAGAAATTCTGAGAGCAAGAAAGAATAAAAATAATCGGGGGTAGGAAATGAAGTATGGTAAGAACAGACTGGAGGAGAAAAAGAATCTATTTGGGGAAATGGGGAATCCATGGTTGCCTCAATCCTTTGGAACAGCCTCCCCACTGGGCTTTAGAAGGTCCCAACCTATTAACCTTTCCACAGGCTGTGAAGACCTCCCTTTTATTCAGGCATTGGGCTACATACAAAATGAGCCCAACAAATGTAAATAGAAGCTAGAATAGTAGTTCTACCTGTAGGGTGTGTCAAACAGCACCCTCTCCAAAATTCTGCTGCTAAAATTCAGCACACCAAAAATCTGCATTTTGTGAATTTTCTTAATCCCCACCCTTAAACACCTTAACTGCTCCCCAAACAGCCAAAAATTAAGCTTGCCTCTGTTCTCCACTTTAAAACCCTTTCAACTTCTTTAGTAATCATAAACATGTTTAGGAGACTTTTCTGAAGCCTAGGGAAGACAAAAACGACCTCCCCCCATTCTCCGGAAGGCCGAAAATCAGCTGGAATTCATTTTTCAACGTACACAGGCTCTGGAGGCTTCAGTGAGCCCTGTGCACATGCGTGGGAAGGGGGCAGAGCAGGGGGGTTTGTGCGTGCATGCGTGGGGGGGCACTGCATTATGGGTGTGGGCATGCACGCACAAGCGCCCTTTTGGCACCTGAGCAAAAAAAGGTCTGCCATCATTGGGCTAAGGTCTGGATATCTCAGTTCCAGTCCATCTTCACTTATGGAAGCAAAACAAATAACTCTGGACAATTCATCCTTCAACCCAACTTTACATACTGTGCAGGAATGTTATTGCACAGAAAATTAAATTCTGCTTAAACTTTTGAAAAAACAAATTTAGCAAATATATAAAACAAATACATTTCTATGTTTCCCAACACATATTGGGAAAAATATTTTCTGCAATAAATAAATATGTCTACCACTCTCTGCTAATCAAAACTTTTACTTGATAGCCTATTATCTATGTCTCTCATGTGTATACTATCTCACAATTTATGTCAAAACGTCCCTAGACTAAGTTCAGGCAGCTTTCTCCATCTCCCCAAAACTCACCTCAGTTTTTTCCTCCTCTTCATCTGGCTCATATTCCTCATTATAGCTGGGAGACATGTTTAGAGTTGTATGGCTTTGCCTCTCACTAATGCTAGGAGTAGTAGCATCAGCATTCCCAGCTAGCAAATCCATGGCTTCATTAAATTCTGCAGACAAAATATCAATTTCATCCAATTGACTCAAATCAAACTTCAGTTTGGCATTCAAGGGCCACCTGCAAACTTAGGAAATTTTGCTACTGCGTACTAAATTAAAAATAATTTAAAGTATTTAAGAAGCATATGACCAAAGGCAGAAAAAGATCTGAGCTTTTGCAGACAACTTAGATTTTTAAGGGAAAAAAGTAGGAAATTAGAAGATATTTCCTCAGAGATTGTTAGAAAAATCTTAGAATTGTTAATGATGGCCAAAGAAGAAAAAACTATCCACAAAGTTTGAGTTTTCTTTCTTTTGTCTAAATGTAAGACTTAGAAATTAAAATCCTTCCCAAATACGCACACATAAAAATATCACTCAATATTTGTCAAAATAGTGGAGGAAAGGAGCTACATTTATTTTTAACTTAGTCTAGTATGTATTTTTAGTCCCACTAAATTCTATAGTTATACAGCTCTTTTCATAGAGCTCTGGTGTGCAGTGGTTAGAATGCAGTATTGCAGGTTAACTCTGTCCACAGCCTGGAGTTTGATCCCAAAGGACTGAAGGTTGAATTACCATTCCATCCTTCTGGGGTCAGTAAAATGAGGAACCAAGTTTTTGGGGGCAATATGATGACTTTGTAAACTGCTCAGAGAGTGCTATAAAGCAGTATGTAAGTCTAAGTGTTATTGCCATTGTTACTGCTTCAGTTGTTAACAGCAGACAGGTCCTCAGAAGCTAGGCAAAAATAAAATAAAATCTTTTCAGGCAGTTCTTGCATTACAGCCATTCATTTAGTGACTGAAGTTACAACAGCACTAAAAAAAGTGAGTTATGCCTGGTTTTCATATGTATAACCATTGCAGCAAGTCACATGATCAACACTTGGGTGCTTGGTAGGTGGTAGGTATTTATGACAGTTGCACTATCCTAGGGTCATGTGATCATCATTTGTAACCTTCCCAACTGGCTTCCAACAAGCAATATCGACAGGGAAAGCCAGATTCACTTAACCACGTGATTCACTTTACAACTGCAGTGACTGGTTTAACAACTGGCAAAATAGGGCAAAACTCAACAACTGTCTTGCTTCAGAATGGAAATGTTGGGGTCAATTGTGATTGTAAATTAAAGACAATATTTACTAGTGCAGACATAGTAAGCTACATGGCATAATCGAGGCAGGAAAACATTGGTTAACTAGGTGTCCATTTCTTCTTAAATAGTGAGAAAATACTGACCACGAAACTTGAGCTCATCTGCAGCAGCCATTATGAGGCCAGAATACCTACAAAGGGAAAGACAGCTTTTCAGAGGAGACACGACTATGAAAGGCAGCTCGGTGGATGGGGGGCAGAAGAGACCTTTCAGCCGGTCAGTTCTCTCTTCCTTCATCTACAGAAACGCCGAGCGTCTCTCTCAAGGGCTACGCTCCCATGACAAACCAGGCTTGCCCTACCCTGCCCTCCCGCACTGATCACCTGGGAAAGGTGGAAGGATGAGAGGAGGCTGTCAGGCGCTGCTTACCGACTGTGGAAAGGCACTCTGCAGATGCTCAGAGACGCCGAGAGCCACACTCTAGCCACCTGTCACCACTCGCTTGCGAAACCGTGTTTATTCCACGGCTCCACATTCATAGGACTGCCTCAATCTCCCTACGTGGAGGGGGATGGGAAGGAGAGGAAGTCCCAGCCCACCGCGCCAAACCACGGAAGGCCTATCGATGACGAGAAAGATCCGGCGCTGCACTCGGAGTATTATCCGAGACTCCTCCTCTACCGGCTGCTCTAGGAGGCGGCCGCGGTTTCGTCAAGGGGCACCTAGATTATCCTTCCCCTGCCCTAGTTGTGGCCACTGGAAGCGGGGAAAGACGGGCCTTTCTTGAAGGCGCTGAAGCCTCGCGTTCCGCGCCTGGTTATTTGGTGGCAGAGTATCTTCGTGTTTATGAGCATTTATAAACAGCTGCACATGTAAAACTGTCGAAGCTGGCCCCTCGTCCCTTTCCGACAACCCCCAGATGTATCCCCACGATCCTAAATGCCGGCCCAGGGACGCCAAAATAAGTGTTTGCCTTCGGGGAGGGACTACCGCAGCAACCACGTGGCACGCTGTCCTTTTCCCTCCCAGCCCTGACTTCCTCTTGGTTACGTTTTGGCGGTCCGGCCGGGTTTGGCGTCCGGTCGCATCTCAGGACGAGCGGACATGATGGGCCCTCTGAGTCCCGGAGAGACGGGGGAGAAGAAGCCGAGTTTTGGGGGCCGTCTCCGCGCCGGCCGCCTAGGTAGCCGAGGCCGCTTTGCTCCTCGCAGGCCGGAGAGGGAGGCTGTTTGAGGCGCGCCTGTCCCCCAAAGTTTCTTTCCCGCCCTTCTTAACGTGATCTTTTCTCTCTCCTCAGCCTTGTGGTGGAAGAGTCTCCTGCACGACTATGCTGAAGCCTGCCGAGAAGTCGCTCAAGGCATCCGCCAGCGGCCGGTGAAAGCAGGGCTCTACCTATCGCTGCTGGCTGGAACGGTGAGCTGCAACCTCCGCAACCCCAGTGAAGCCTCGTTCGACTCCAGCCTCCTGGAAGCCTCGGGAACTCTCCTGCTCCTCTCGCCCTGGACGCGCAGCATCAGCTCAGAAAAGCATACCCAGCGGCTGATGGTGCTCCGAAACCGAGGCCAGGTGCGGGTCCAGAACCTTGTGTTTTTCTCCCTCCTCTACGAGGCGCCTTACGACGCCGGAGCAGACCTCTATCAAGCGCACTGCAAGTATCTAAAGCCACGGTGGACTGATTTTCCCAGCCGGGTCCTCGATGTAGGCTTCTGGGGGCGCTGGTGGGTGTTGCGCTCTAGAATGCAGAATTCAGACATTAACAATGAAGAGTTTCAGTACCTGCCAGAGCATCTCAGGACCATTTCTTTTAATGACTTGCACTCAGAAACCAACGAGAAACTTTTTGATGAGAAATACAAAGCTGTGATTCTGACAGAAGAGCAAATCCAAGAAGCTGACAGGGAGAATCAAGGGCAACTGCACTCTTAATTAAAGCAGCTGGGTGACTATAATATAGTAATAGAAAACAAACCAATGTACTTCAATTATTCATCTTTCTATTTCTTTTCTAGGACTCAACTATTCATTGCTGCATTCTTGATAGGCTTAAATGTGAGAATAAATGCTATTTTAAAAAAAGCTTCTTAAAAATGTTGCATCCACAATTTCTCTCTGTGGCAGCCCTCAAATATTGGAAGTTTTTATCATGTCACCCCAGTCCTTTTAGACTAGATGTACCCAGTTCCTGCAATTGTTCATCATATGTTTTAGCTTCTAGCCCCATAATCATCTCTGCACCCTTTCTGGAGTCTCAATATCTATTTTCTATCATGGTGACCAAAATACAAATAGTTGATGGATAATACTCAGAATACCTGATAGACATCTACAGAACAGAGTTATAGCTTGCAATTTACAATAATTGCTACTCCAGGAGAGAAGAGATACAGAATAGTTGTATGACTCAGCTTTAATCTCAATATTCTCTCAATGTTGCATAAGCTTCAAGAGATTGTCCACCTGCCCATAGACATTTCTAAATTCTGCATATTAGAATCCATTCAGCTGCCATGGTGTTTATTGTATGCTAATCACCACGGTACAAATATGTATTTAGAATTTGCAGAAAGGCTTTGGAGAACCTGAAACTGTTAAACATCCAGTTATGGCATCCATCCCGCAAAGTTATGCTAAAATATTATTTGGCTGTCATTTACAAGAATATGCTATTAAGCATAGATCATGACCAATTGTACAAGTTGGCTGATCAAAGCCCTTGAAGGCACTATGAAATGACCCATAGTATTAGCTTGGATCATAAATCATGTACTATTTTAGTTCTGCACTGCTTGATTAACCTAGAAATATCCTTGATATCTTGATCACATCATGATTCCCAAACCCTTAGAGTTGGTGTTAGGAAAAAGTAGAGAATGTAGAGCATTTGACCTCTTCCAAAGAGCATTGCAAAGTTAATCCTGACATGACCGAAAGACAACAAGACTATTCTGTGGCAGTTGCATTTCCTGATCCATTTTTATTAACCCCGGCAAAATGTGCTTGGTCATATGTAAGGAATAGGCTGAAATTCACAGCTGCTTTAAGCAGGTAGGATCACAGCAGAAATAGACTGAGATCAGAGGAAATAAAAGCTGGATCTAGGCCCAAAATTAAAACTGGCTTACAACTGCACTGCATGTACTCTTGTCAGATTTTTCTTCTTTTTTCTTTTGGAATAACTAAAGAGCTAGTTCCAAATGTATGTTTATATGTGCGTTTATATTGAAGGGATGATAACAGAGATTTCAACTTGTACCCCAGATGAAATTCAGGATGTTCACTTGAGGACAGTTAAAGACCAAAAATGTAACATTGCATTCAGAATTTCAGCACGTGGATGGGTTATCTAATACATAACTGCTTTCAAAAGCTTCAATCTTTTGTCAAAGGATCCTGAAAAGCATAAGTCAAGTAAAACAGGTTCCTTTAATAACTGGTTAAAGAAAAAAAAGCAGAGACAAGGATTTAACAGACAAGATTCATCCCCGAAGAAATATAAGAACTGTTCTTTTCCAAAAGGTCTGTATCTTCTTTGTCCATAAATTATTTAAGGGTGACAGCGAGGAGGTTGAGTTTGAGGATGGTATAGCTTATTCCACGTGGTAAAAACAAAAACCAACAACAAAGTAATCCATATGTATTTCCAAACTCAATTAATGGCCTTTAAGCTTGTGATTATAATTGGTGGAAAGTGATATACCAGAAAGAAATAATAATGGTTTATTTGGCTCTAACTGACAAAAAATGGAGCTTTGATCAAGTTGGATACCTCAGTAACAATATTGGTCCCAGTATACAATAGCTATGAAAAATTCAATTTTTTGTTGAAACGTGTGTCAAAAATAACATTACTATCTCTTGAATTGTTTTAACCCTTTTATATATGACAATTAGCTTAAGAATAGCAAAATGATTTTATTACCATCAATATTGCTTTACCAATAATACCTAGCATTATGTGATTTATATTTAAATTTTGTATAAGTTTCACAGTTTTTTTCTCATTGATGTCACTGCTTCCTTTTTCACCAGAACATTTGTAATCATCAACCAGCTTAGGAAACACTCCATAGTTTAACTATCTATACTCCACAGAACTCTGTACTTTAATGCATTCTTTTGTCTCCAAGATGCTGATATTTTTAAGCAAACAAATACAGTTACTGATTTTGAACTGTCTCTAGCACCACCTAGTGTCTTTATTTGCTAGATATTCCCAATTCTTCTCTCATTTCGGTACAAATCTATCCAAAATAACAGATATTAAAAACTAAGTTTTCTGGCTTATTACAATATGCTAAAGATGAAACCCACAAAGTAACATGAAAACAGCTTCTCCATTTATGAGCAGTATTTCTGCAAATCCAATTTCCTATCTCAGTGCACAGGGAACTACCAGTATAATGTCAATAAAATTAAGACACCCCCCCCCCGAAAGAATATGAATCATTAGCCCAGACTGGATTTAAAACAATATAGGAAAAAAATGGAATATCCTAAAGCTGTGATGGTGAACCTATGGTACACATGCTGGAAGTGGCATGCAGAACCATCTCTCCGGGCATGGCAGCTGTTGCACGTTGCATTTCTGGGTTCTGGCGCATGCATGAGCACCGGCCAGATGGTCTTCACACTCACATGCATGCCAGAAACCAGAATACCAGGTGACCAGTGTTTCCACATGCACGCGTTGGGGAGCTACTCTTCCAGTTTCCGGTATTCCCACGCACACGCGTGCTCTCTTTTCAGCACTCAGTGCCGAAAAGTTTCGTCAACACTGTCCTAAAGCAATTGTTCTCAAAATTAAGTGACAAGATTGGTATGAATAGAATTTATTTCCAGTACATTCAGGACTGTATCTTTAGAGTTTTTGAATTTTGTAAGCTGAGCAATTTCCAGATGTGTGAACTTTGATAATTAAAATTCTCAACCAGCACAGCACTACAAAGAGCACAATTCTCAACCAGCACAGCACTACTACTAAGTATGTAGCTCTGAAAAATGTCCAATTTTGGATAGGATGTTATAAACATTTTTGGCTTATGCAGTATGATTCATTCTCTCTTTCTCTTTCTCTCCCACTCCCACCCTCGCTCCCTCCCTCCCTACCAGGATATCCTTTAAAACAGTTTCTTCTATATGTTGATAGTTAGATATTTCCGCTAATAATAATGAAGCATTGATTTGCAGGTAGATTTCACCAAACTGCTGAATTCCAGTTGTCAACAGAAAACAATGGCAAGTTGGAGAGGAGGTAAGGTCTTCACTAGAAGCTTAGACAATTAGTTCTTTCAAGGAAAGGATTTATTCACTCAACAGGGGATTATTTTAAATTATATTAATTAGGCTGTATTCTTATTTAATTAATTTTAAATTTTCTATTGTTGGTTTTATGTCTTTTATAGCCTGTACACCGCCCTGAGTCCGCAAGGAGAAGGGCGGTATATAAATTGATTAATTAATAAATAAATAAATAAATAAATAAATAAATAAATGCCATCTGCTGCCAGTGGCCCCAGGGTCTCCTGTACGCATTCTCTCCTCTCCCATTGATTCCCAGGGTAATTCGCAAGATTCGTCAGCAGAAGGCCGAGGTCATCCTACTTGCTCCCCACTGGCCCAGGAGAGCATGGTATGTGGAACTTATGTCCAAGTCCATGTCCCCTCCTTGGCGGATCATGCCGACAGAATGGTCGTTTGTCCAGGGGTCAGGGAAGCATCCAGATCCATGCTGGCTGCAGTTGACCGCCTGGTGCTTGAGCAGCTCACTCTGAAGCAGCGCCAGGTTCCCGAGGACATCATAGACATTATGCTTGCCTCCAGGAAACCATCTATGGGCCGAATTTATTCAGCCACCTGGCGAACCTTCTGCGATTGGTGCACGCGGGCAGGGTACTCCCCAGTCGACCTGTCCATTGTAGGGGGCATCCAGTTCCTCCAGCATGATCTGGCAAAGGCACTCGCTCCAAACACCTTCCATCGCCAACTAGCCGCTCTCTCTACAGTGTTAACATGTGGGTCCCTGTCCTCTCTTGTCTGTCCATCCCCTTGGTGCAAAAATTGCTAAAGGGTGCAGCTAACCTCTGCCTACCTACAGTGCACCGCTATTCCTCATGGGATCTCTGCAAGGTGCTGCAAGCGCTGTCAGTCAGTCCATTCGAATATTTGGGGTCCGCATCCCTTAAGCATCTGACTTACAAAACTGTGTTTTTAGTGGCAGTAACTTCAGCCTGCAGGATTTCAGAACTGTCAGCCCTATCTGTTCGGGGGGACTTATGTACTTTTCAAATGGACAGGGTTGTTCTTAGACTGGACTCCACCTTCGTGCCGAAGGTGAACTCTTATTTTCATAGGGCACAAGAAGTCATCCTCCCTACCTTCTACCCGGAACCCAATAACGACTTGGAGGAGCGCTGGCACCTCCTGGACATTCGCAGGGCTCTGGACATGTATATCCAGCGCACCTCTACTATACGTAAGATGGAGGCTCTCTTCGTTTCCTTCCAGTCTGCTTCTTTGGGCACCAAGGTCTCCACCAAGGTTGGATGTTGGATTAGGGACGTGATAACTATGGCATATGACGGTCTCTCCTTGCCACGTCCTTAACCTGTGACTGCTCATTCTACATGCAGTGCCACAACCACGGCAGCATGGAGGGCGCACCTTCCCTTAGAAGAGATTTGCTGAGTGGCCACCTGGACATCACCAATGGCATTTGTCCGCCACTATAAACTGGACTCATTTGCCTTGGAGGAGGCTTCCTTTGGGCAGCGCGTACTCCACCAGGTGGTAACCGAGAGTAAAGAACCCAGCCAGGGGTGATTGCCTACCCTAGGGACAGAGGCTTTGGTATGTTCCAAAGCTAGTTCCACCCACTATGGAGAATGGGCATTGGTACTCCCCTGATACGCCCCTTCTCGTAGGGTGGAGCTAGCCTCCAAGTCCCGCCCTTAATTGTCACTTCCTCCTGGCTAGTGTATATTCCATGGGTAATTCTGTACATGTACTTGAACTGGTGTGGGAGAACCATGTTAGGTCTGAACGTCGTCCCTCGTCAAAGGGTGTGTGTAAAGGGGAACCTTTTATACTTCAGACTCGGTCCTGATTGGCTAAAGGGCAATGTATTCCCATCCTTGGAGGCTAGGTCCACCCTATGAGAAGGGGGGTATCAGGTGAGTACCAACACCCATTCCGTGGTACTAAAAGTTCCTAGTGATTTTCAAAAATGCCACTTTGCAGAGATTATTCTTTTACAAGGAATGGCTAGGCATACATTATGGCTCATAAGGCAGGGGTGGGTTCCAGATTGTGTTACTGCCAGTTCAGTCAGGGACATGCTGCATGGGCGCGTTATGTGCCGCACAGGCGTGTGCATGCACAGTACTAAAAAAAAGGCTTATGCGCATGCGCAGAATTAAAAAACCAAGATGAACTGAGTGAGAACTGGGCCCGAGGGCGTGGCAAGCCTGGGTCGCTGCTGGTTCCAGTGACCCAGCTTGCCAAGTTACTACCTATTCTATAGAACCAGTCTGAACTGGTATGAATCCACCTCTGTCATAAGGGCATAATTATGAACAAATACAGGTGAAGAGACCTTTACTAACATTTTGTTGATGGTTAAACAAATGGGAGTCAACTGCCTCCTCTATCTCTTATTTCATTTCCAATAAAAGAGAGGGATTTTCATTGCAAAACAGCCTACTCTGTTCTTGTGATCAAACTGTAGGCTGTTCATACATAAGCTGCATTCTCTGTATAATGCAGCTTATGAAATATCTGTCAAAAAACTTGTTTACATTTATGTGATGTAGCATCAGGTAATTATACCCAGCAGCTCCAAAAAGTATTTCTGTTTGTAGCAGATGTGTGTTCCACAGAACTGTGTGATTAGTTTAACCACTTGATTGCTAAGTATAATTGGCATACTTTGCAGGATTGGGGGAGTTCTCCATCACTTTGTTTTCCAAAATTTCATCTTTATATAGCCTCAGGTAAAAATGATTTTGCTCCAGAAATTCCCTTTACTCTGCTTCTCTTTCACAAATATGGTGGTGATAGAAGCAATAAGAAATTTAGTTCTATTGGCAAATCACATATCTCAGAAAACTGTCATTATAATGGATACCTATTCTCACCTAATCAGGTACAGTGTAATAAAGCACATAATCGCTGTAGCAGTATTTCAGCTTTCACTGGTTTGAGTTTATAGAGAAATAACATTTCAGATGACCTACTCTGCATCTGAAATGTCATAAAAGTGAGAAGGAAATAATATTAAGAAGTTTTTAATATGAATATCAGCACTTTAAAATTCCTATTTTCTCTCCCCCCCCCCCCAAATATAATTTTCAAATTCAATTTAAAATACTTCAGAGAAATTCACAGGCTGGATCCAAAATGATATCTGAAAGAGCCAGCAAGAAAACAAATCAGAGATTACAGATTTTGAAGGTTACACTCTGAGTTTGCATTCAGACTGTCAAGCTTTGAAATGTACTGATACTGCTTTCACTTTTACTGCTTCTCAGCTTGCCAATGAACTATGGGGAGTGGGAAGGGGGAATTGGAATGTGGATTTTAAACATCAAGCAGTCAGGCCATGAGAACCAAGGTTTGCCAGACTTTCAAGACATCTCACAACAATATTATGACAATTAATTGGACAATGTGACCTGCACTAATAGGAGGGAGGGAGGATTTGATACTTTAATTATACTGAAGTGGGCGGGAATTAGCCAGAGCTGGTTTTGCTTTAATGCTGTGTCAAAATGATGTACTCAATAAAGTTTAGCATAAAGAGATCAGATCATCTTGTCAGTGCTTGCTGGGTTGCATTCAATAGTTGGAACCTTGACACTCTGATGGGGGGTGGTCTATGACTCTTCTCCTCATCCATTTCGCTGCCCCGGTTTACCCCCAGGGTTCCACCCCCAACCATTTGCCGCTGACTTTTCTCCTTGGCTGAAATGGCCAAACGGCTCTTCGCCCCAGCCCCTTCATCACAGCCCCTCCCATCACAGCCCCTCTGCCACAGCCCATTCACTGAACAGGCCCAAAAGCCCATTCAACCTGGGCTTTCGGGCACATGGGACACTTCGCCACCAGCCAATCAGAGGAGCAATGGATCCTTATGCAAACACACCCCCACGGAGAAGGGGGTGGAATTCTTCTCCCTTTGCTCCTCTGATTGGCTGGTGGTGAAGTGAACGGGCTTTTGGGCTGGTTCAGTGAATGGGCTGTGACAAAGGGTCTGGGACGGGAGGGACTAGGGCGAAGAGCTAGGGCCGTTTCAGCTAAGGAGAAAAGTCAATGGCAAATGGTTGGGGCTGGAACTCTGGGGGCGAACCAGGGGCAGTGAAGTGTATGAGGAGAACAGTCCCATTCTGCAGATGGGAACCTTCAGAAAAAGTTTTGGGGAACTAGAATCTGAGAAGACAGAGGCTGGGTATAATAATGCTTTGTGTCAAAGGAGTATAATATTGTATCATCACAGATATACAGTGTAGTTTCTGGTTGGATGTTAACAAAAACTTCACAACAGTATGAAGGGTTGATATCCTAAATTGAATTTAATATTGGTAGAGTATATATACTGTTTTTCTTTTTCACTTCTAATACTCTAAGGTATCTAAAATACAGATTGTCAAGAATTTAATTATACTTTGTAAATATTGTATTGAAATAACATAATGCATCAAAATTTATAATAACACAATATTTTACTTTTATTTAATTATTTGTATACTGAATTTATTATTTTTACAAATAACTCCAGGCAGTTAATATAACCAACCCATCTTCATCCTTTCAGTTTCCCCATAACAATATTCCTGTAAGGTGAGTTGGGCTGAGAGAGAGTGACTGGTCCAAGGCCTCTCTGCTGGCTTTCATGGCTAAGGCAGGACTAGAACTCTTGGCCTCCTGCTTTCTAGCCTGGTGCCTTAACCACTAGACCAGTGTTTCTCAACCTTGGCTGTTTGAAGATGTGTGGACTTCAACTCCCAGAATTCCCCAGCCAACAATAAGAATGACTGTTTGGGCAATTAATTATATAGGGAATATGAACTCTTCTTTGCTTTCCAAAATGCTGCAGATTACATTCTTGCACTCAAGCTGGATTTGCTGCCTCAAAAACATAGCTCGAGTAAACCATCAGGGGATACCATTGTGTTTACTGTACCACGCTGGTAGTCCCAAAATTAGATATAGATTTGAAATTATTGTTGACATTTTTATTTTAAGAATTACTTGCAATTTCTTAGGAAACAATTGTTGCACAGAAAGATTTTGTATCTTAAGAAAAACACACTGTAGAGAACAGTAATCTATTCCTGCAAGATTAATATGACACATAAAAAACAGATGATTTGATGACACTGTTGTGACCATCATCTTGACCTTTGTGTCCACCTTTGAACTGTCCTATCAAGGCAGAATATATTACCAAGGTTGAAGCAAATCGTTCTAGAAGGAACAAATCTTGCTGACTCCCTTAGCAAATGTATGGTCTTTCATCAGGGCCGGATTTACATGAAAAGAGGCCCTAGGCTATTCCACTTACGAGGCCCTTTCCCCTCCCATTTTTAAGTTTGTAAATTACATGAGAGATAATAAAATACATCATTACTGTGATATATATCAATATGTTAA
>JANHGD010001523.1:144862-157310 GCA_027560375.1 Imantodes cenchoa
TTAAAGATTTGTGTGTGTGTGTGTGTGTGTGTGTGTGTGTGTGTGTAGTAGGCATTTGATCACAACAAAGATCTGTTAAACTTCAAATTAAAATAAATTGGTGCCAGAAAAAATAGGCACATTTGCTCTTCAACTTCCTTATGAATTGGATTTCCTATAGCCTCTTCCACAACCACTGTTCAAAATCATCATATATATTAGCATTTATATGCTTTGGAATGCCATGCATGCATTATCTTGGTAATCTTTATAAAGAAGCCTGCAAGGTATTTTCTTCCTATCTGGGTGAAAATGAGACAGAACAGCAGGGCCATTCTAATTGTCCCCTGAAGTGGTATCTCCAAACATTAAGGTTTAAGCTTTGCAGTTTCTCATGCAAATTTTTTTCCTCTAATGCCTCAGGTCAGGAAAATGTCAAAGAAATCACCCCTGGCTGCATTACGGAAACTGACTCTTGTTGAGACTGACCATTCATTCAATCAACATCCTCAGTCCTAGGTTTCCTGAAAGAGCAGACATAGCATGGGGCGCCAAAGCCCCAGGCTACCTGGAAATGAAATGCAAAATTGCCTCTCCCTTGAAACTAGTTGCAAAAGGAGATTATTTTTTTTCCTACCCAATCTCTTGCATATCATGGGTGTTTATCTCTGCCTCTTTCTTTGGCCCACACATACTAACAGAGACAAGAACAGGAATAATGTGTAAATAGAACCATTTACGTTGCTGGGGTTTAGGTTATTGCTTTACCAAATTGCTTTCCTTCCTTCCATCCTTCCATCCATCCTTCCTTCCTTCCTTTTCTTTTTTATTTCTTCTCTCCCTTCCTCCCTCTACCTCTCGCTTCTGTAGAAAACTATGGGGAAATCCAGCCTCTGTGATTTGGAAGTCACTGAATTTTTGTGGGGTGCAGCAAGAGGATGAGCAAGAGAAAACAATTATCTTTATAATGTATTATATAATAAATTATATTATATTATTATATATAAAATCATATATTATATAATTATATAATATTATATAATATATAATATAAGAGGTAACTATATTGGAACTGCCTTTAAGTTCATTGTATGTTATATTCACACACACACACACACACACAAACTCTTGAGGTGATTTACAAGTTAATTTCTCCTAATGTTATCAACTATGAGAGTTTACCTGAGACAAGAGTGAGTGGCTCAAAGCCACCACTTAACAAGACCAATCACCATAGAGATTGGTGTTGCTTTCATTCAGGAGCTCAAAAGAGTGCATGTTACAGTATAGCAGTGCTTCCTCCTCCTGTTTGACAGTATAGCAGCCTGTTGAAGTAAGCTGATCTGAGGGAATGCCTGACTCCAAATCCCCAACATTTGATTTTATCCTGCCTTTATTACTGTAGAAGTAATTCAAGTTGGCAAACATACACAGTTTTTCCCAGTTTTTCCAACAACTCTTTGAGGTGATTTTGGCTAAAAGAGAGTGACAGGCCCAAGATCACCCAACTGCTTCCCTGCCTAAGGCGGGATTGGAACTCTCAGTCTCCTGGTTTCTGGACCTGCATCTTAACCTTAACCACTGCTGAATTTGGACTAAAACCTGCCTCTTCCTTTTCTACCCTACACTACATTATACTAATGTGAGACAATGGCTGAGCTGAGGAAGTTGGAACCCTCTCAATTATATTTTTTCGTCTTTGTCCTTTGTAGCTAGTGAAGTACTGGATATGCTGAGTACTAAAAATAATATAGTATATCTTGGTATCGTCAGACAAAAAGTATTTGATCTGTAATCTTTGACAAATGATTGTTTTTCATCTGACATATTATTCTTGAGACAGATAATGGAAAGGAGGGAATAAAGTTTCAGTTGCAAGCAATCTTGGATTATTTTGATTAATTAAATCAATTTCAATCTGATTTCCAGTCTGTTTTAGAAATGGAAAATAACCAATTTGTATCAGGAAATAAATGGTTTGAGTGGAGCACTATAATTTTATATCAAAAAGTATCACCTCTTAGTAGCTTCCAGCATTATCAACCATGGCAACGATCTTGCTGAACAGGCTTTAAAGTATGTTATGATAGCTCCAATAATTTCTGAAAACAAAGCAAGAAAATAGCACAGTGGATGGATTTATATTTCACTTTTAGCTTTTGAAATGTCTTGGGTCTTTTATTTTGTCCAGTTTTCATTTACATAAAATTCATTTAGAAAAGTTATATGGTGGTCCAACTCACTCTCAGTACTTGTTCATTTTAACCATGTAGTTGTTGTAGACAAACTTGAGAAAAAAAACTGCAGTCAAGTGTCTTGAGGGCAGATTAGAATAGTTGAGGGAAACTATATGATCAATTTTGTTATAGATTTTACAGCTCACTCTAAACTTTGAGCAGATTACAATATTCCAAGAATAAAACAATACATGAACTCTAACCCCACCCCCTAAAATGAACACCTGTGACACCCAATTACAGCTAAAAGCGTGGTAGAAGAAAATGAGGGCATTTGCAGTATTTGGGCCACATCAGAAAAGGCCAGATTACATTGAAGTATTAAGAGCTAGATGAATGTAGTATTTAAAAGTGTGGTCTTTGGCAAGTAAAATGAATTAAGATGTTGGGCTTGGACTAGATGGCCTAAGAAATGATTAATTTGGACCTAATCACTTTCTCAGCACCAACTGTATTACAGAATGCGTCCACCCAGATGGTTGTTTGTACAGATACTTACCGGTATAAATTTCATCTATATGTATCAAATAAATTGGCTGTATTGGGTGCTTTGGCCCTGATTATCTGACTTTAGACAATTTTTTAAAGTACACTGGTACCACATTGTTGCAATCAAAGCTTTTTGTGCTTTTGATGCTTTTTGTATCCTGAACAGCCTAATGTATGGGAAATAAACTAAGCAGGTAAAAACTTAGTGATAATTGATGGGTGGATAAAGGATGAACAACTTTATTTTTGTGTCAAGTAACTATTGAAAACATAAATACTGGAGCAAAACAAAAGTGGGCAATATGTTACCAGAGGCAGAAAGGTAATAAACTGCTAGAGAAGAAAGTTATTAGAATAGCATATTTGTCCTGCAGGCAGTGAATGTTTCTATCTATGAAATTCTTCCTTCCCTACGGTGGAATCAGTGTGCAGTTCAAATTATTACTGTGTGCTCTTATTTCTCCCACTGCCATGGATCATCCTTAGACAAAAGCATGTTTTAGGCTAAAAAACTATTGTTACTTCCCAGCAAGAAAATAGACTGGACTGGACTGTGAAATGTGCTGCTGCAAATTAGAAATGGATAAGTTTGTTCCATCTTCATTAAGATTCCTCTTTTGCAACTTTGACTAGAAAATAATTCAAAACTTTCTTCTGATTGTTTTCTAGCTTGTTTTCCTGGAGTAGTGAAGTGGTGGTGGGGAGAATACTCCACTCAATCTGTTTTAATACTTTTAAGATGGTGATCTCAATATTGTCTTGCAATATTGTAGGCTTTTACAAGATTCCACTGGGACAATGAAGGTTTGTTGGTATTGGTTTGTGTACTGTTCATATACTAACTAGCATTCATAAAGACTTGGAGGGAATAGTATCACTTTGCTTAAAAATTTGCTTTTGTTATGTTGTCATTTCCCAACCATCATTCCTATGTTTTTTTTACCATTTATTCAAATACTTCCAAGTTTCAAAAATGACCAGTCTATAATTTAGTCCCCACTTCAAATGTTGATGTGACATGTAATAGAAATCATTAAATACAATTAAATTATTCTTCAATCCACTCAATCCAATAAAAAGGCAGAATGGAGTTGGAGTTGTGGTTGCTGCAAATTACACAATTTAAATTCTAGCAGACAAAAGTCCCTCAAGTTGAGGAACATGCTACATTTCTGCATATTGCTTAACATTAATATGAAGAGTAATCATGTTTTAATGGATTAGCAACTAAAGGAAAGCAATGCTTCAAATATATGCACAGACTTTCAAAAGCATAGTTATTGAAAAAAATGTGGCCATTATTTCATCAAAATGAAGAGGAAGTTTCACTACTGCAATTACTGGTTGACCTGGCCCAGAGTCCAGGCTCTAGAGCTGGGGTTGAGGAAATCATTTAGAAATTGAAGTCAGGTAGCACACCAGCTGTTGCCACTAGCCTACATTATTTTCTTTTGAAAAAGCATTTGATTGGTAAGTTATGGTTCCCAGAGCTTTAATATGGCTACAGATTTTCAAAAATTGTCCTTATGTAGATTTATTCCTCTCAATTGCTTTTGGAATGTTAGTCAAATGGTATAAGCTTTCAAGGTTGGACAGTGTTGGTCTTCAATAACCATGGTCTAGCCAACAGATTTCATGAGGTTCTATGCCCAGCCCACCAAGATTACTATAGGACTCTACTATTGGCACTGGTGGAAAGTGATTTGACACTGAGGCATTGATTGACCTTCTCTAGCACAGCAATTTACTCTATATAGAAACTCCTCAGAGATGCTGTAGAATTTATTTTTAAAATAAATAATGAAATGTCCAGTAAGATTCTTGTTTGAAACTGAAAACAAATTCAGAACCAAAAATAAAGTCACTTTCTCCATTTTCACATGCATGATCCTGATTTTGGCAAGTCGCAGTTCAGCTTGATGCTTGGAGGATAGCTATTAAGGCTCAAAGATCAGAAAAATGATTAATTATAGTTGAAGTCCTAAACAGAACAGTTATCAGCTGCATGCCAGAAAAAAATGCCCAAAAGTCCAGGGCACAGAATAATTGAAATCAAATTTCAGCTGAATATTAGGTTGTCAGTGAAGGGAAAGTGACCTCTTTCCCTTCACTGGCAATTTTCAGAGAGGTTGGACAGCTGCCAGCCCAGAATACTTTAGAGCTCACACTGAGCAAAGGACTGATAATCTGTGCTGCTAGTGCTAATAAAAACAGTAGTTTGACAGTGGAAATGGGCAATGGTGGGATTTCCTTCCCTGTATATGTGATGAGCATCATGTATTAGGGGTGTTTTAACTTAAGACTCCAGAACTGAATAGTGTGTCAGATTCAGTGGTTCCTTCCAACCCGAAGTCAGTAAAATATGTACAATAAATCAAGCTCAAGAACAGAACCCATTAGTTAGGTTTCATGCTTTTTACTACAACCCTGTAGCATAAATCCCTTACAGTATATAAATTGAAAAACTAGTCATAACAGAGCAAAATGTTGCAGATTAACGACGTTTGTGAGCTCTTCCTGTAACAAACTTCCAACAATTAAAAGCAACACTTAAGAATTCAAAAACTGTACTTCCCCCAGTTTTTTCCCCCTATTTGGAAAGCGATTATATGCTTCCAACTTTTTATTCTGAAAAGCTGCCAGCAATAGATTTCTAACTTCCAGGCTTTTTGGTTGTTATTAACTTATAGAACTGAAAAATTATTAAGTAGAACTAATCAGAAATAAACCTACAGCACCAAAGTTTCATAGGAAAGAAATACACTTCTGCCAACTACAACAAATACTCTTTCGACATGAATCACTCATACAAATATATTTTTGCACAGCAAAAAGAACTGGAATATAGAAACTTCTCTCAATTGGCTAGCAATAATATCTACTGCATTCTAATGACAGTGATGCCAGATTTTTGAAAATTCTCTAAGCAACTAATACTTGTTTAAAGGAGAAACAAACAAAAAGCTCTGCTCTTGATCTGATGAGGTACAAAGGTTATTAACAGGTTATTAACAGGTAAATTGGAAATGACTCACGGTTCCTGTTAAGCCAGAATGAATTTTGTCTTTAAGGTGAGTGGCTATCTAGACAAGGTAGCAAGTGGAATGGAAAACCTACTGAAAGGCATTTTTCTCCCTTTCTTAGAATTGCTACATTGACTTTTCTGACAATAAACATTAAATGATAATTATCTCTTCATTCTGTGAATCTTATATGTAAAAGAAAATTGATATTGATTCCTGGATTTTAATTGTTAATGCTATTAAAAATCTCAAATTGTCCAGATGCAAAATGTCTCGATTTTTTGAAAAATTCACCAAATCCGCATGAGGACATCAAGACAAAGGAACTTGTTCATAAATCAGAGCCTCTTCCCAATTGTACTTGTATCTGAACTCTAGCTAAATTATTTATAACTAGAGCTATAAATGGTATTAAAAGGATTGGGAGAGGGAACTAAAGGCAAGTCATGCACAGAACTAATAATTCTGATGTTCCCTGAATTCTCATTTCCTGAATGAGAACTGCTTTCCATATTCAATCTCTTCCTAGAGGCCAGCCAGGAGAGAGGTAATTAAAGTCAAGTTCAGAATCACTCACTCACTCACACACACACACACATATACACAAACACAAACTGTTGTCTATGCAAGAGCCTAGCTTTTGAAAAGTGCCAAGGTCCCTTTGCTATAGGGAGTGGGAAGGTGAGACTTTGGCAAAATAAAGACTACAAAAGCAAGAAGCTTAGGAGTTACAGTTGCTCCGGGGTCCTTGAGTTTGTAGAGGACTTGGATAGTGCTGGAGGACAGGGGGTCCTGGCAATGCAGCACAAGATGCATTTTGGAAGTTATACCCATCTTCCATCTTCATGGTGGTATACTCCATGCTTGCAGAAAAGCCAGGATAAAAACTCATCTTTTGGTGGTTGATATAGTTGATGGTTTGTGGACTATAACAGGCCCCACCAGCTTTTCCAAAGAAGCTCCCATCCTCACCAACTGGATAAATATTCTGAGGAGTACAGTAGACCTGGTGGTGGTCACTATTATAACTTTGGCTACTGCTATAGTTTTGATTGCTAGTGTAGTTCTCATGCACAGCGGCCAGTGAATGGAAGTTCCTGGTCTCACCAATACTGTAACTTTCAGGATAGCTTGGGTTTATGTCCAAATAACTATTCTGTGAAAAAAGAAGCAAAACAAGAGTTGTACTTTGCATTAATGCACTTTGTGTTCAAAAAGCCCCATATGCATTAGCCCCCAGTTCTTAAACAATAGGGATTAAAAACAGAAGAAGGTGCTTTATAATCAATAATCCTTCTAGGTCAAAAGCATTCCCTCTATCCAGTCATATTCTAAGTTTTATGGCAGAGGCATTTTTCCAGTTGCAGTTGAAAATGCAAGGCTTTGAGCATGGGATCTTTCACATGCAAAACATATGCTTCATCTATCAGGTATGATTCCAGGTACCATCAGGCCACAATACCTACAATAAAGCATGAGCATCTTTTTAATGGATGTTGAGAGTGGGTTACCTGAGTTTGGCACATTCCTTTTCTCATCCACAGAGTTTCTTTCTGAGTTCGCTTAAACTTCATCCGTTGATTCTGAAACCATGTTTTTACCTGGAATGTGGTGAAAAGATAGGATACCATTTGCCATTGTCTTTTTCTGGACACAAAGGCTCCAGTGGCCTTGCCTCTTGGAATACAGTGTATATTTTTGGTTACTACAGAAGTATTTAAAATATCAACATAGAGAAGACATAAGTCAAGAATTTGCTTCCACTTCTTATAACGTTAGCACTTATTGAGAATAGTAAAGGAAAATGCTTCTTTTTACAAGACAAAATTAAATTGTAGAATTTGCCACAACTTAATGCAGTAATAGGTCTCTGTTTTAGGTGTTTTAAAAGGAGTCTGGATAAAATTCACAGCTAGAGTCTTGCTGGCTCTTAATTATCTTAGGAACCCTTATCTTTAGGAATTGCAGGCAGTCTTTAGCACCAGATTCTAAGCAGCAACATGAAAAATAATTACTACTCTTCTGTCAGAACATGTGATCTTCCCTAAGGCAGTGGCCCCCAACCTTTTGGGCACCAGGGACTGGTTCTATGGAGAGAAGTTTTTCCATGGACCAGAGGAGGCGAGGTTTCACATGCTTCCTGCATGCTGTGGATGGGTCTTTAAGCAGCCCAGTTTCTGGCATGCCATGGACTGGTGCCGGTCTATGGACCAGGGGTTGGGGATCCCTCCCCTAAGGTACCTGGCTGTCCAACAATGAGAACAGCAGAGCTAGTCAATTCAGACATCCTTATACTTCCAATTCTTGGCATCATCTAGTAAGAGGGAAAAATATGCTGGACAGGCTTATAGAATGCATTTGGATTATTTTGTTATTTGCTGCTCAGGAAACCAATTGTCATTACCTACAATAAGATAGGGTCCAGTAGGTGGCAGCAGGCTTGAAGGAGCCCCAAGCTTTGCAGAAATAAAATTTAGAAAAACTGTTCAGAGGACTCAAAACTATTTGAGACTTTTGTCAATCTCACTTTAAAAATTCACATGATTGAAAAATGCAGTTTAGATGTAGCTAGCGAAAGAATAAGAAAGCACATATGCTCAAAGATTATGGGATACCAAGAGAACTTTAAAGACTGATCCTAAGAGCCTCTAGTCAAAATAACTCAAAATCTAATTCTGGAGATTTATGCTTAGGATTCAGACTTGTCTAAATTAGATGTCCTCAAGACCAGTTAAAACTCCCCCAAAATCAATTTTATTATTATATACATGCATAATATATAATTCTATATTATACTAATTATATAAATTATATAATTATAATTATATAATTATTTTGTGCCTTTCATTCTTGGTGATTGTCTGGACAAGTCCCTGCAATTTTCTTGGCTCAATTTAGGAAGTAGTTTGCCATTGCCTTTCTTTTAGGTCAAAGAGAGTGCCTGACCTAGGTCACCTAGTTGGCTTTTTGCCTAAGGCAAGACTAAAATTCATGTTCTCTTGGTATCTAGCCTGGTGTCTTAACCACTACACCAAACTAACTCTCTATAATTATGGAAATGTCTTGGGCTGAATTCAGGCTGTGCCAGAAGTCCTCACCTGTTTGTAAGTGAGTTTCAAGGCTGCAGCCAGTTCTTGAATCTGTTGTGGACTAAGATACTTTTGGCTCTGAAATCGGTGGTGCAGTATCCCCAATTGCTCTTGGGAGAAAGCTGTGCGTGTTTTGGCTTTCCCGTTTCCTGGATTTTCCTCCTTGCATCTCTGTGGTTTAGAAGCCAGCTGTGGAGAAGAGGACTGTCTGTTGGGACTGGTGGCAGAGTCGGGGGTGTAAAGAATTAATATTCCAGAACTTGGAGAAAGATCTAGAAATCAAGCATAAAACAGCATTTAAGGGCAAAAGATGACAACTTTTAAATAAATTAGATCAATAGAATATTTTATAGCTCAGAATTGAAATTGTTGAGTCCTTGATGCTCTCTGAGGGTGATGGTTTTCTTGCAGAGGTTACATTACTAAACTACTAACACTGGCAGGGCAAGCCACTAGTGTATATAAATAAGAACAAACCTCACCATATAAATAAGAACAAACCTCATCACTTCTAATACTGATGAAGTTACCTACTTGGCAATGAAACATCTGCAATTGTTTCACCAAAACCTCCAAATTTCTAATTTATCTGCCTAGTGAAATAAAAAAGATCTTTTCATTTATTTTGCAGGAAAAATGCTCAAATTATTTCTGAGTGGACAGCACACACTGCGTTCAATTAAAGAAACCAAATTCTGATTGGTGTCTTTACATTTTTTTATAGTAATACTGTATTTCACAATATTTCATAATATTGTATCCATTGTTTTAAAATAAACAAACAGTGCACTTTTAAGCATCAAAATGCCTAATTTTTAAACATATAACCGGTTTTGCAAAGCACATGACTGAACATTAATAATTGCAGTTTATGAGATTAGGAAACAAGCCAGAATACTCTCTTAAGTTTGGAAAGTGGAAAACTTAAGAAGTGGACAGGTACTAAACACCCAAGCCAGAACAGACGCACTTCCCAGCCTCCTTTTCTTGGGTTTAGCCAGCTGGTGGGAAATCTCGAACAATCGAGGCGGCTTGTTCCTCTCGCGCGCCGATTAAGCAAGGTAGGCTGGAAATCAGGGCCGACTTTTCCCCGTTTCCATCCCATTAAGAACTCTTAGCCGCGAAGGATCCCGCTTCAAGTCCCATCCCCTTCATTCCCCATCTCCGAACTACTTCAGAATAAATATGGAGCCATTGAGGGATTTTATTTTCAAGGTGCGAACTCCAAAGGGGATTTTAGTTGCTTAAGTTGCTCCTTGAAAGCTCCACACATGTTCATTCAAAGTTCTAGTAAAGAGTTCACGGACAATTGGGCTCACACATAATTTTGCTCGTTTCTATTCTTCTATGAATCAGCCATGGTAATTTGTCAGCATCGGGTTATATGGAATTAGCACGATGGAAATTCAGTCTCTATCGTCTTAAAACGTGGGTTTACGTGAAACACTGTAGCGGGTGCCTTTTACTCTGGGCTGCAATCCCACGTGGCTGAACCATTGGAAGACTTCCCCAAATCAGTTGTAGAGGCTCTGACCCTTTGAGAAACGGAACGGCTCCATCTAGGGCTAGGACTTGGTGCAATTATACACCTTGGAGTGGAGTCAGGTGAAACAGTTAAGTACACAAACCAGAACAGTTACATTTACACCCGTGTACTGAAAGAACTCGCTCTCATTCCCAGGCAAGGGAACTGCCAAAATATTAGAAGTCTTCCCCTTGGAGACTTACTTGGGTTTTTGTGAGGCGCCTTTTCCTCCACGTTACTTAAAGCTTCTGGGGGAGGGCTCCCCTCCGAACTGTGCACCGGTTCCTGCGCTTTCTTCTTTGGGGAAGGCCAGTAATAATGCTCATAACCCATTCCGGGGACCGCCACTCCGGAGGTGTATGTTTGATAAGCAATATTTATGGCCAGCGGGACATTCATGGGTGGAACGCAGAAACCTGCGGTAAGACCTATAGAAACCCCGCAGCCTCCTTGGGGTACCTTTTATGGCCCGCCTTACGGCAGACAGACCTTCCCGAATCATTGTCATGTTAAAGGTAGCCTAATTGACTGGGAGTGGCCTGGGTAGGACCTGAATGGTGGGGAGGGAGAACGGGATGGAGAGAGAGAATCACGGCCTACCATTCAAGGTAGGTTGGCTGTTAAACGTCAAACAAGCCACTTTATGAACGTGTGAACCTGGCCAGAATGGAATTAGGGATCAGGTTTCAGGTAGCGTTGTTTTTGCTTCTTGGAGGGAAAAAAACTGACTGAAAATATTTCTGCATGATTTAAAGAGAAAGGATCCTTTAAATTCACTGGAAATGCTGATAACTTCATGGACAAGTCTAGGTGATTTTATTGGTAAGAGAATGAAAGGAGTTTGCTTTCTTCTGTGATGCTTCCAAACTCCCCAGTTTTAGCCTGCAGACCTCCCCAAGTGTTAACCAGGTGGTAAATAAATGATGCTTGGATTTCTAATTCAACCCAGAGCAGCCAATGGCTGTCACCTTCTGAGGCTCAGATAGACTATGATTGCTTGAACTACAGTGACTATTTGTGCAACATGTGAAGCAAAAAGGAACAAACTATATGCAGTTGTTGGCTTAATGTGATTAGTCTTAGGAACATTTTAACCTGAATGGATTTGGTTGATCTTGGTTCACTTGGCATAGTTTGTTAAATCATTTAGATTTAGTTAAGCAGGCGCTCCCCTTGCCTGTTATTAAAACAATGTTATGGAGATGTGGCTTTTATGTAGTTGCCTGTATCTGTCTGGTATAGTCTCCCTCCTGAAGTTTGCACAGTCCCAACTTACTGTCATTTGGGGAAAATGTGGCTTTTTCGGCAGGCCTAGGAGAAGTTTATGGCCCTGATTTCATTTCTTAGTTCTCCAACTTTCTTTCCCCAAAATAATTGGCTAGCAAAATAGATACTGAGTATTTACATTTTCTATTTGTTTTATGGATTTAACACACATGATTAAGGTGACTTATAAATGGATGAAAGAAATAAGTGCATGCTGCCACTTTACTCTCATTTCAGGCAACTCTTTATCACGGCGGCGTCACGTGACATATCTTTTTTTCCCCCTTTACTTTTCCCCCCTTTGCTAAACCAGGCGGGGACAAGGCCAGCACATGATGCATCTGGCCTGCGGGCTGCGAGTTTGACACCCCTGTGCTACACTTTTTGAAACTTTTCTCTATTGTAAATGCTTGTGCAGTCTCCATAGAGAAAAATGTTTATATAACCTGAAGAAAATCATCATCATTGTTGTTGTTGTTATTGATCATCGTACAGTGAGTCAGATATTCAGACTGGGTTTGGCATTTTCGTCTACCTATGGAGTCCTTACCAAGGACCTGGAATAGGCAGATCAGGGTGTTTGATGGTGTTACAGATATTGTAACAGGATGGCAGCACTTCCAAGTAAAGCCGCCTTCTGCAATTCACTGATGGTGAATTTGTCACTGCCAATGATGTTCAAGTGGTGCTCCAGTTGTTTTGGGATTGCACCCAAGGTGCCTATTACTATTGGTACTACCTTTGCTAACCTTTGCCACAGTCATTCTATTTCTATTTGTAGGTCTTTGTATTTTGTTATCTTCTCCAATTCTTTCTCTCCTATTATGCTGTCTCCAGGCA